>JAQGAO010003121.1:0-17814 GCA_034697705.1 Ommatoiulus sabulosus | reverse complement strand
TAATAGCCGCCGGGGGGGCGCTTAAAAAAGCCCCCGGCGCTTAATGAAGGCCCGGCGCTTGTCTGCAATTTTTGAGAGACCCCCCGGCGATTACTTGAGGTAGGCGCGTATTGCGGGTCCGGCTTTTATTTCCGTATTTACGGTATACATGTACACTGTATACCGCATAATGTCTAATTCGAAGTCTTCGGAGACAGTGCCCTATCTGACTGCCTTGAGGATGAAGTTGTATCAGAATTTCTTGGCTAAAACACCTGTTTTTCTCCCCAAAATTCAAGGTTATGTGTTCTTCGTGTGGATCTACGGCATCTTCTGGGGCGGCTACGTTTACTCCTTGAAGATGTTCACCTACGAAAAAGTGAGGGCAAGGAATTTCGCCAGGACTTGGAGCTTCGTCCATTGGGTCCAAGCGCTGCCTACTGCCATTGGCATTCCGATAACGGGTGAGCACACTTGCAACAGATCACAGTTCCAGTAACAGACACAGAACTTATTCGATGACTTGTTTAAATTCAATACATTATAGGTTACATCAACGAGACTTACGGCAAGCGCCAGGGTTTCTACCTGTGTTCTTTGTGCGCCATCCTTGGCAGTGCGGTCCTCTTCCTGGTGGACATTCATCGCCGCAAGGTGGCGCGCCAACAGAAGAGTCCGACGTCCAGCAGCGGCCGGAGGACGTCATCCGGTACAAAGGATGGTCAAAGGTCGAAGGACCGCCGCTCCAGCCTGCCGGATATGGACCAGGAGGAGGAGGTCACTCTGGCCATGGTCAGCCAGAGGCGCTTCAGCGCTTTCGGCGACATGAAGCGACCGGAACTGACGTGTATTTCGGAGGAAGGACTGGCGGACATGCCAGACAACATCCTTGAGGACCTGGAATTGTACGCGCTGGGCGACTGTATGACTTCTTGCGATCAGGTGGAACACTACCTGATGCTCAGCGAGTACGAGAACAATCTGAACAAGACGGCCGAACTGCTGTCCGGAAACGACAGGCAAACCAGGGGGCGCAAGAAGTCGGTGGTCAAGATTCCGGCCGCCGTGGCCGAAGAGTCGCCCCCCAGCCCCCAGAAGGCGAGACCAACCGGCCGCAGAACGTCATTCGTCCAGCAGGGCAGGATGCCCTCCAGGAAACCCAGTGGGACAATGTCCGTCATCGACGAAATTACCACCTCCTTATGACGAAAACCGTGAACCGCCATTACCCATTGTATACAAAAAAAATCGAAGGAATTGGCAGAAAAAGAACAAATGCTAGCCATTTATAGTCAAAAGTCGAATCTGATTTTGGTAAGGTCAAACTGGTACATACATGTATGCTACTTAATATTTGTTACAGACATATTTGTGATAAAGTTGGCAGCACGTATAGCCTAGGTTTTTCCTGATGGTTGGGAATATGAAATAACTATATCTCTTCTATTCTCTTGTTGTGTCGCTGACGTTCTTCAACGAACACATAACCGCCGAACGGACGAGCATCGAGCAGAGTATCGTGTGTTTCCTAAGTGAAATTCCGTGAAAATAGAACGACTCATGAAGTGGCCATCATTTGCAGTTGTTGTTTTAAAATTTGAAATGTTCTGGTTTTCACTGCCTTTAATTGGGGGAGAAATAACAAACGAGCGCATAATTACGGGTGTTTTTTACATGCCAAATCCAAGGATTTAAAAAGTTATCCTTTCTTGAGCATCACTCAGATGAATCGCAGAGAATCGCTTTTATACGATTCACAGGTATTTTTTCTTTCTTTTTCTCATTATTCTCGTACTTTTCAATTGTACACATTACTTGGAAATTTTCATAAAATTGTAGCTACAAATGTGTGGGCCAAATGCCTCAAGACTCATTTTCACATGCCAAGAACTAGCAGCCAATACACTTGCTGCGAACTGAACTGAATGGTTATTGGTACATGTGTCAATGGTAGCATACTGCCGAGCAAAATTATTTTTCTTTCTTTTTCTCATTATTCTCGTACTTTTAAATTGTACACAAGACTTGGAAACTTTCATAAAATTGTAGCTACAAATGTGTGTGCCAAATGCCACAGTGGCAAAACCGTGGAGAGAAATTCTAGAAAACAGTCCACAGATGGTGCTGACCGTCGCCTCAAACTGCGCCATCTATGGGCACACGCACCAAACGCAGTAGTTACTGAGTAGTAGCAAGTTTTTATCTGCATATCGAATATGCGATGATTTAAAACGCCAAAAATTCAAATGCTCTTGAGGCTAACAACATTGGAACGTGACATCACAGTGGTGACCTTAACTTTGACCTTTAGTTTGTCGTGAGACGTACTTACATAGAATGTCGTTTAAATTTGGCTTTATTTCAATTTTGTCCAATTTCTTGACTACTTCCCACCACATTTGCGTTTAAAATGAATTGATAATAAAGATTGTTAACTTACTGTCTTCAAAAATGTGTCCAAAACGCGAAATTATATGCCGGCCTGTTACCCCGATCACATACTGCCCCGGTGCCCGATGCTGGAATCCGGAAATCTACGGAAAACGCTATTTTTTCAAAATCTTACGGCGCTTCTTAGAACGGAGGAGTCGTCCATTATGGAATACTCCTGACAGGGGAAATTCATAAATTGGCAAATCGCTAAATTAATATTTCTAAAAATCGGTTGTTTTTGCAGATAATACCTTTGATACGATATGATATCAGTTTCTATTAAAATTTCGAATTTTTTCGATATAATAATTCCCCCGACATACACTCTTTGAAACACAACTAGCGCTCTGCTAATAACTATAGCATTAGTACAGCAGTGCTTTTTACATGTATAGTGGTTACTGCAGAGGGTGCTACCAGATGCAGTGAATAATTAAGAACAATGAGAGTCCAAAACTTTTCCAACTTACTCTCGAGACATTGACCGATAACTGAGTTAAAATACTCACACCTATATTACGTACTGTACATACGTACACACACTTGTATCTCGAAAGCTACATGTACATGTACTTGAAACGGAACAATTTTTTAAGTGACGTACAGTGTACATGTACCCATTCAGTTCGTTGTATGCTGCCAATAATTACTACATTCGTGGATTTTTTTGTAATTTCCGACTTGAATGCTAGAAACCGTTTCGTCATGTGATGTAGGAACTAGCTGCTATAGGCATAAACATTTGCTTTTCCATTTTGGAATTATAGCCGGACTAGTCCAAAAACTACTTAAGATAGTACGGCAGACCGAGCGAGTCATGTTGGTAATTCTAATTTTTATTCTCTATCAAATGGTAAAAAATTTAGTCGAAAGCTTATTTTTCACATTTTATTTAATCCGACCACATACACACAAACATACTCTCTAGACTAGTCTATTGATCAAGCACTTTCTGCAGCAGCACTTCGCCGGGTGGGGGAGAACAAGAAGGGAGATGGGAACGTTTGGCCATCTTTTTAAGTAGAATTTAAGTACAACATCGTCGAACATACCTCGACGAGGGAGGGGGTATAGAACGCCTCTCCGCCTTGCTGGCATCATTTTGGCACTGCGTGGACGTGAGGGCAAGAAAGCGTGAGCGGCAATGCTGCTGCTTCTGTTCTTGTCGTTGAAGATGGTGGGAAGTCCTCTGGTGCAGGAAGAAGCTTGTACGTTCACATCCTTCAAAAACAATATTGATGGCATTTTTATCGTGACCTGTAACGAGGTGATAAAATACAGTTAAGAAAGTGAACGTAATCTAGAAGAAAAAAGTAACCAAGAAACGAATGTTTGGTCAATTCCCGATATTCCTATGTCTAAATCTAATTTACAGAAGATCTGGTTTTCAGAAGGTCTACCAGTGTTCCATTGAATGTGGGAATTTTTCAAAGATAGATTTAGGAATGATATTAAATAATTTTAATATATCCTCTAGTCCAAAGATGATGATGGTGATTGAAGGAAAAGTGATAAAAACTTTTCCGTTTGAAATTAATCTACGGATCAATAAATGCAAACATTTAACAGCCTGAATTAAGCGGTCATATCAATGTAACTTTAGGAATTTAATCATACCAAGACATTGGTTAGCTACGAGATTTCTGTGAACTAACATAACTGAAGATTTTGACAATAAGGATGAACGGCTTATGCGCGGTCAGACTGACCTCACGCCAGCCGCACTTCTGAGCGTTAGGAACTCACAAATCCACTGTGGCTATTCCTCCGAGTGCTTTTGGCGTGTACACAGATGCGTTTGGATCCAGGGTGGAAGTCGTGATTTTACTTTCGCCGACAAACTTGGAAGAGTTGTAATGAGGAGGAGAGATCATAGAAGAGTCCAACGAAACGGGAGGAAATGTAGTCTGTGGCATCACGGCCATCACCTCGGCCACCTTAGACTTCAAATCGACTATTTCTTTATCTTTTTGAATAATCTGAGCTGAAAAAAGAAAGAAAAATCAACGTTAAAAAACCGCTATCACCCCTAGATACTACAGACATGGAGTTCATTCAGAGAGTAAACACATTCAAAAATCATTGATCAACATTCTTCATTAAACTGCATCATTGAAATTTTAGATTTAAAATGGGGCAAATAACTAAAAAAAATATTTTCTGGCAAAAATAAAAACACCATCGAATTTATTAAGCCGTAATAAATAAAAAGATTTCGTGAGAGTAGGGAAGCCTTACATTGCACAATTTCTAATTGTCTTTTGGCCTCTCCGAGAGCAGAGAACAAATCCAACTTTAGTCTCGTTTCAGCACTGAGACTGTTCTCCAACTGGGCATTCTTGTCCTGCATGGCCGCGAGGGCGGACATCAGCACTTCAGACTCATTGTGAGAATCCTTGTAAGGCCTAAGGGACTAAAATACAGAAAAAAAATGTCAGAAATATTTCCAAATGCAGCAACAACAAAAAAAACCCGGTTAACGTCTAAATGGATATTCTCAAAAAATATTAAGCTCCGCCATTTCCACGTTATTTTTTTTACAAAAATCGACGGATAGTATTAATTATAAAGTTGAATAACATTGAAAAAAATAACGTTGTTCTCTTTGTAATTTGGATAGGGCAGATTTTGTTCATCTCTCAGAAATTCAGCGAGGTTAAGAACCAACGCCAAAATTAGTGACAAAGACAACCTCTTAGATAAACATTAATTAAACTTACGAAAACTTTTGCCACACCGTAAACAAGTGATTTTTTTTTTAAAAAACGCATAAAAATAGTGCAGGCAATCATTTCCTATTTCATTTTTTTGTATTCCTTTATGCATTTTTTTTAAATAAATAACCATGAAAATGTTACAGTATTTATTTAATCTTGGATTTTTCTATAGGCTTTAGCACTTTCTAAAGGTGTTCTACAACCCATTCCAAAAATGTTAACAAATTTTACACATTCATACATTTCAAAGAAAATATATTAGCGGATTTCAAGCCATATTTCACGTTTTGTGATAAGAACTAAAACGTGGTTTAGACCAGTCTCTTACCTGAGCTTCCCTTTCCGCCTGCCTTAACCTATCTTCACACAATTTCACTTCCCGTCTCAACTGCTTGTTGTCGCTCTCCAGATCTCTTCTGCGCACTTTACACAGTTCGGTGCATTCCAGCCTACAGAAATGTTGGTCAGTATTCCCCATATTAATTCATCCATAAATGGACGCTAACAGCTACACTTTCTACCTGGATCCTGATGGATTAACTGCAACCACTGAGCGTCCCATTGCAACCTCTTCTATTTTCTTTGCTTTTCTTTCATTGTTCAATTGGCTTTCCACCAACAGGCGACCTTTTCGTTCCTCTTGAAGTTTCTTCTCCAAAACCTCCCTGGCTTGCTTATCATGCTGCCTCGCCGTGACTAAGCCGTGAAGTCTATGATGGATAAAGAAATCACAACACTTGAACCGACAAGTTTTCCCTGACAGATCTTCAGCAAGAAAATGCAAAAATTCAAAAATTTTGATGAGTGATGTTGGGAAACGCGAGTCCAGGAACCTTCCGGCACTTATTACTATGGAGTGCTGGTAAAGTAAGATGGCGTACCTAATCTCATTGCCAAATGCTTGAGTTAACTAACAATTTACCTCAACCATGCTCTTGTACCAAAAAATGGTTATAAGCCCATGATTTATATTGCTAATCGTAACGATTCAAGTGTTAGGAAAATGTGACGCAGAACTAAAAACATTTCGAGCAAACTGTGATGGCTTACTTTGTCTGTAAATTTTCGTTGTCGTGCTGGACTTGCACCAATTCATTCTTGATTGATCGCTCGCCGTTAACCAATGAGTTAACCTGCGAACGCAGATAGACTTCACATTGTTGGCTAGCCTGTAGATCGGCCTTTAACCTCTTAATATCAGCTTCTAACCTGCTAATTGAAAGAAGAAAGTAATGTTTTAAAACACTACTACAAACCAGTCTTAAAACCCTTACCTGTAATATGGAGCACCACCTAAACGTTGAGGTGGTGCTAAACCCTGTATGCCCACAATGCTTAAACTCGGGAATAAATAATACTTATATAAAAAATTTCAACCACTTTTCCTAACAGGCCCACAAAAGTTCAAACGGAATGTGAAACAAAGAAGCAGTCCATACCTCATGCAATCAAGTTGAATTATTTCCATGATTGCTTATTTTTTGGATAAAAAACTGGGAAATACATACCGAATTTTTAAGCCTGTTAAGAAAAACGGTTACACAATTTCTACTTTGTAAAGAAAACTGTTCCCTTCTAATTACTATATACTTTACTGGGCAAATTCCCAAATTTTAGCATTACAGACACAGGGTTTATCGCCCTCTTCAGTAAAATGAGAATTTAATACTTTGAATTACCGTCTCCTATTTGAGTTATTTTTTTAAATTTACTTTTAAAACAGTATTTATTAAAAAAAATATTAAATTCTCCACAATGAAATAATCTAAACCCCATCAAATAAAAGTATCGACTTATAAGATTATCTCAAGGTGGTGATAAACCCTAATGTGCCCCATTAGATAAATATTACTTACTTGAGAAGTTTTTAATCCAAAATAGAAATGTTGTTTTAGCTTTATTGCCTAAGATCTGAAAATCATCAACATTGTCACGATATTTCACATTCCACTTTGAATAATTTTTATATTTTATTTTAAAAAAATGAATGTGACAATGCGCAGGCTTTTCGAATCTTAGGGCAAAAGTGGCATCCACTTTTCTACTTTAGAGAGTGAATAAGGTCACAATATCCACAAATGCATATTTTTTTTAAATTCGTTCATTTTAAAGGATTATTTGTTAGAAATTTATTTTACCACATCAAGTAAATCTTCAGCCACCATTTCTCACATTTATTTAAGAATCATTTCGTTCAGATTTCGCTCAGATTCGAAAAACACAATGTGTTCCATTTTAGATTCTTTCAAAGTATTTTGTAGAAATAAACGCAAGAATTAAAAAAATTCCGAAAGAACTTGTGGGTGGCAGTGGTAATGTACAACAAAAAGTAAATCATAACTAATATTCCTTCCTTAAAATGAATATTTGTTCAAAAATTTGTAGCATTGCGGGTTAGGTTTAAAAAAACTATTCGTTAAATAACTCTCGATAAACAAACGAACAAACCTTTCAAGTTTCTATCATTGCAGGTATAGGGGGTTCAGCACCACCTTGAAACGCTCACTACCGCAAAATAGGTAGGAGAAATCACGTCGCCATCATACCTTAACAAATGGTCATCCTTATGACCAGTTAGGTTGCTGGCAGCACCGTCCTTCGACGAGCTACTCGAATTGTTTTTAGATCTTTTCACATTGGACTGAATGTTCAACGAAGATGCCACATTCTCTTTATTCTCTTTAATGTGCATCGATTGATTGTGATTCCAATTGCGCGAACCCGTCGTTGTTCTAGTAGCAACCACCGCCGCAGCATTCGTGCTGCCATTGCTGCTTCCGCTTTTAAAATTCTTATCCTGTTTTTCGGAGTCGTGCACGTTTTCGTCGAAATCGTTAAGCAGCGCATGCTGTTTCTGCAGCTGGTTCTCCATGTACTCCAATTCCTTTTCCAGCGAACTGTTGTTTGACAGCAGCAGCTGTTTTTTCACATCCTTGGGATCGATCTCACTGAATTTGCTGATATTATCACAAGATTTTAACGTGGGGCTGAGCACCACTGCAGAAGACGCTGAAGATTTCTTGGAGTTGGACAAAGGAGGCAGGCTGCTTATACCGTTGGAGCTCACGCTGCTGCTCTCCTCGCTGGCCTTAGTTGATGATGCTGTTAAAAGAACACAAACAAAGTATTGTAGGAACATCAGAAGATGCTGACCAATGATGTAACCTGTCTTTAAATTGCAAGAAAAATTTCCACGTTAAAAAAAACACCCTTGACATAAGACAGAGATTTGGAAGTGGGAAGGGAATGAATGAACTTCATGGAAAGGTATTAGAAAATGGAAGAACACATTTAAAAAAAACAGTCGTTTAAAAAGTGTAATTAAATTAAAAATTAAGATAAACGAAAGGGTTTTGCAGATGTGTACTGAAAAACAAATCATGTGATAAAAAATATATAAAAGATATCGCTTTCCTTGAAACAAGTTTTTGCTGATACATTCAAACCTAGCTAAATCTCCATGACCGTAAGAGCGTTGCTATTACGTTATCTTCAACTGAGTTTAAATACGACCAATGGAGCATTTTTCCATAAAAATAAGTTGATCGTTAACCCTTGAAAACATGATTTTCTTGTTACCTTTTTCAGGACATGCTACGATTCCTGGTGGTTCCTGTGGCAGAGCCTGTTTCAGCAACTGCACGTAAAACTCGTTCTCCTTGGCAACTTCCTTTTGCTTCCTCTGAGGTTTTCAAAAATAGTACATTAACAACCTACATATTGCCACCATTAGTGATTTATAGATCGCTTAAAAACGGCTCACCTGTCTCATTCGATAACCTATATAGCTTTTAAATCCAAAGCCCAACGTCACGACGGGATAGCCGATACTAAGTGCAAATTAAATGGCGTCAGTTTCAGGAGTTGGACAATTTCAAAATGGAAGTGATCTCAATTATGAGCCTTACCAGTGGGCCGCAAAGGGCCTACATAGATCTAAATGAAAGGGTAGATTTTTGACTTCCCTGAGGCGAACAGAGGCTTCAATGTATACGAACAACAGCCAAAGAGAGACCGTTGGAAGACAAATTCCTCGTTCTGTAGAAAGAAATTTGCCGATTAACACGAAATTTAGAGGGGCCTTAAACATATTGAAACACGCAACAATTTATTCTAATAACTGGAATGATAAAAAATTGGGTTAAACACTTTCGATTTAAGGAAGGATTATAACTTCAAGATTTATTTATCCCTTTTTTAGTATGATTCGTCTGCCCAAAGTTACTTCATTGTTTTAAATAATTGAATTTCCTGTATATTTAAAAAAATAAACTCAGAATATAAAAGTAAAATTTGATCTGCATGCCTGTTGACATGACCAAAAATGATTGGCACAAGGATCAGGATTTTGACTTTCATAACGTTACAACATAACACAAAACTTAGCAATGAATCGAATGCTGGTTCGAGATTCGATATTCACCTGTGTGCCAAACAAACTGCACCCATACATAAGTACTTGCGGCGAAAAAGAGCCAATGGACCGGAATGAAGAGAAAGCAAATCATATCAGATGTCAACGCAATGCACACGAAGAACACCGAAAATGCCTGCAAGTGATGATTAAAGTTAGAGAAATCAATGCATCCTTGATGCGTCATAATGCACATACAACGAAAAGAGCAAGCACCACTCACCAATCCTTGATATTTAAAGGAATCGTAAACGCTTCTTACGAGCAGCCAAAACGGCCACAAATATTCAAAACGAAATTCCAGGATGAAATCTGCCAGCAAAACTAGCAGCCATACCAGAAGGAATTTAAAGTACATGAAAAGACTGAAAGAATAAACAAACAAAATATGCATAATTAGGATATTGTGAACTGACAAAAAGTACTAATGACAAAAATAATCTTCATCTCAATTTAGAAGTAAATGGAATGACTGATTATTTTAGATTGCTGACATTACGGAAAAGATCGAACAGGAGGATGCCATTTGATTTGGTTAGAAATGTCAACTCGGCAGGCTAACGAAAAAAAAAATCTCCATGAAGAAACCTACTGCTACGCAACGGGGGTTAAAAAGATGGTTTTGTTGAACCTGTTATATAACCTTGGGTCTAGCGCTGCTTATCAGAATGTGGTGATGACAATTTGGTGAGTTTCATGAATATTTTTGACATTTAGAAGTTTGCTTTGCATATTACAGCTGCTGCACTTCTACAGAATTTACTATGAAAATTTGCATACAGAAAAAAAATGAGTGAACTGATGCTCCATGCAGCTGTGCTGGACATTCGTCCATCACCATCTTCCACAATGAAAACAAATGCTGACATTGTAGCGTCTTCAGGGTTTCGATTCGGGCATTACAGAAAACAGAAAATGGGCAGAATATGAATCTCGATTCATCAGAACCGTTAAAATCAAATGCGGCAAGATGATAAAAGCACTCTGAAAGAATAACTTGTTAGCCAATGTTATCCTGTTGACAAGCAGTTGGAGCCAGCTTAACAGTGACAAAATAACTGCTAGCAGCATTTTATCCTTTTGATAATGCGGACGTGCAAATTTGTGGGTTAGATGTGATTAGCCTATCCATTGGTTTCAAACCAATCTTCTGAATGTAGGAGCCATGTTGTGGACAATTTTGTAGGAACTGTCGAACGTTTTCCTAAAAGCATCTTTGAATACACGCAAAAAAGAAAGCTTTGGCTGGTTGCGAAATTGGTTCTCTTAAACAGAACAGGGCAGTGTAGAATAGGGTAAACGCCTCAATGGGAAGAAGCAAGGTTGTGGCTGAGGTTCAGAGGAGCTGTTCCAGCATTTGCTTGGAAGCAAATTTGGGAAGTCACTAAATCCAACCTCTCAACAGTATAAGCTCGGGTGTCCCAAAAGTGAGGATGAGCAAATTACCACTCCACAAACCTTGCTAACAGTGATTTCTATTTTCGTTACCAAAATGTGTAAAATTTACCGTTAATGACACTTACTAGTTACTCATATAGGGTGCAACTTTATCAAAGTGTCAGGTTACACTGCATTGTCATAGGAATAATCATACCATAGGGGATACTTTACTGCATTTTGAGCTGTCATGTCTCGCTACAAATTGACCTCAAACCTGCCTATACAATTTGACTTGTATGGGCTATTCGCGATCTTTCGGAAGGATGTCAAGTGTTTCAGATTCGCTGTAAGAAGCTGCTAACCCTTAGCATCTGTTTTGGCTTGGCATTTACCTGGCATTTGCACCTGAACTGTCAGAATTTATAGTTAGCAATCTTATGGCGTATAGAAGCTAATTCAACCAAGACAGTGGCTTAACTCTGGTGAATGTAACCTGATTGAAATTGAGGGTAGGCTTGAGGGTTACATAGTTAATTGTAAAAAGAAGATGATGATGATGATGGGGTGAAAACGTCTTACTTTCCATAAAAGCTTTCAGGAATTTTGCTTCGTTTAATTGGCCTCCTTTTGCCACTTTCGGCATTTCTTCTCTTCATTATCTGAGCGGCGATTTTCGAATGGAGAACCCCAGACTGTAAAGCGCTTTTTCTTTTTCTCAAACGTAGGTGATTTTTCCCAACGGAATTACGAAAGGAATTATCAATAAAACATAATTTAAAAGGCAAAAATCCAAGAATCGGGGAACCCGAATCGAGATTTCAGCGTGACCAGATGACAGATGACCTTTCCAAGGAGGTCAACCGTATTTTCAAACGCGCATATAATGTCCAATATAGAAAAAGAACATCGTAGACGGAATATTTAAATCAAAAAATGGCAAATTTAAGGGAAAACTTGCAATATAAAAAGCTTTAAATTGTAACTGAAATAAAAGAATAAAATTCGAGCAAGATTGGCCACCTTGCATGCCCGCGCAACGGCACTTCGGCTAATGGAAAATAAAAGGCGCGATATTTGAATTTGACTATTCATTTTCTTGAGGAGCAAGGGGCCAGGAGAGGGCGACCCTAACCAAATTTAAAAAAAAGTACTCTACAAAAACAGACAAAACTGCAATTACAAGTATTTTTACAAATGTCAGTACATGAGCCGATAGTTTCAAAACATTTTATTTATTTTTTAAAATATAGATAAAACTTTGAAATATTAATATAGATATTATTTTTTCCAGAAAAATAAGGATGCAATTCTTCTAGAAAACATTTTACTCGAGGAAAGATTTTTTTGTTGAAAAATACGAATTTAAAGAAATCACAAATATTTTTTAAAAAATGTTATAGACCATACATTAAAAAAATACAATTTATTTTTAAAAGCCTCTTTATGAATTTGAAGAGATGAGTGGACCACAAAGAAATGAATAACAGGATAAAACACTTTATGAGAGCATTTTTGTTTTCTACATTTTTTTATGGGGGATGGGTTGTTAAAGATCATTAAATGATATCTGATCGTTCGAAAAAATCAAATTCCATTGGAATGCTTCCTAAAAATGAAAGTAAGATAAGAATAATAATAAAAATACTGCACGAGAAACAAAAATCTTAAATTCAACTACGTTTATTTCACCTTAATTATTCAGCATTGAAAAGTCATATAAAAAGGTGCATGTTCAAGTTTTCTTGTCTAATTTCGCTATAAAGACAAACTGTATAATTCAGTTAAAACATACTAGCAACATTGTCCATGATCTCTAAACATGTACCGGCAGTTGATAGTGCAGGTTGCGCGAAATCAACACATTATTTTGTCCAGTAAAATAAATAATACATACAGTATGTGGAAGCTAACTTTTATCAACAAAGTAGAAATTATTCATTCGTCTTTCCTAAAAATCTCTCAAATTTTCTACTTTCTCCCGTTTTTGTTTGAACAAATAAGTAAACGGCACGCAGCAATAATTTAGTCAGAATGCATTTAGTATGGAATGCTGCTTCATTCTGCACTCATTCTTATTTTTGAAAGTAAAACGGAGAAAGGTAACGAATATGTGAGCTTGTTAGTAAAAACGGATGAATGATGGAATGTGGAAGAACTTGTATTAAATCATTCTTAAATACAGCGGTGAACATGCTAGTAAAAACTGCACGTTTTCAAGCCTGAATTTCGACTCAAATCAATCAATATGAATAAAAGACTAATCTCCAGAAGGCGAGCTTTTTAAGATGCTTCAAGATGAAGTCAACATAATCTTTTGTCATGGCATTACGGAAATTATAGAAACCTTAAATTTGGATCACGGATTCCTCTGCATTGTCTGAGCTCACTCCCTTGATCGCAAAATTTCAACAACGATTCACTTACATTCCTTTGCAAGTTCCATGACTTTGAAATTTGATCTTTATTTTGGAACATTTTCCACACTTGTTTTTTTTTTAAAAAAAAAATCGAAAAAGCAAAATTTTTAAAAGAAAAACTTGCGAAGAAACCGGGAATGAAAGGGTCAACACAGACAAGAAAGGTTTCATGCGAAGAAAATACTCAATTGGATAAATTACATGAGAATATTTTTTACCCAAAAGTAGAAAAGTAAGATGCCGCATTTCCTCTTAGATTCAAAAATCTTGGAAATTTTCTCGTGTCTTTTTACAAAAATAAACAACTTTAGGAATAAAGCAAAATGTAATATTGACGTGGCACGTGAAATGAATTATTTAAAAAAAAAAATCGACACGAGAAGTAGAAGGTTTTGATAACCAGAGAAAAAAAAGGCATCCAAGGCTCTACTTTAATAGCTCTAAAGAGGCCTTTTCCAAGTTTATATCATTATAGAAATATGATTTCCCACCGCCTTATCAAGAGTAAGCATTTAAAAGTTTACATTTGCCTGCCAAGTAGATGCTTGATTATCCAGGTAAGCCCGCAGAAATTAAAAGAAAAATAAACGTGTGCAATCTATTTCTACGTATTTTTAAAAAGATTCATATAAAGATAAACTTGGGTTTTCTGTGCAAACGAAAAGCGATCTGATGTAACTTTGGCTAAAGTATCGTTTCTTAAGCAAAAATGAACCCCAAATAATTAGTCCACAAACCGGTCAATTCGACCTCGTATAACCCTGAGCGTCTATTGCATTTGGTTCGTGACCTTCCCAATGGATAAAACGAGAAAATTTTGAATAAAACAATAGCTTTTATTTGCCGAGCGCTGGCAATTTTAAATCTCCTTCCTGGTTAAAATGACTAGAAATTGCTTTTTTTTTAAAAAAAAAAAAAAAAGAAAGTCTGACTAATTCGACGTATTGCTTGTTCATTGGTTGTTTTCCTCAGTAATTCATCCCGTTTACTTTTGCCGTGTGATACAAATTCATTTCCTGAGCTGGATGGACAGTGAAAGGACCACGATATGAGCTCGAAATGGAATTAGAAGGACTGACCGATGTGCCGTGGGAAAGGTCAGCATTGTTCTCAGTGTTTTCCACTGTCACCTCCCTGGTTTACAGACGGAAACATGAATGAATCTTTTCCATGACCATTACAAACGCTGAAGTTGGAACAAACTGCAATTTTTTCCATTAAGGAATTCACTCACCTGTAATTGGTGGGCTGATGCGCAGAACCTGTTGGCTGAAGGGAATACATTATCACTCCGACGATGACCAGTGAGAATGACAGAAGATATAACATTTCAAACTGAAAGAAGAAACAAAAATTCAAATCAATACCCAATGAGAGGTACAATGCAATAAAAATGTTTTCTAGGAACAACGACAAACTACATGAAACTTTTTCAAGTTGTAGTGCTAAATTTTTTCCAAATTACCATTTTTGTTATTACAACAGTAAGTTACTTGATAAAAATACATGTATGGGAAAGATATCTTATAGATACAATTTTTTAATGTAGTATCATTGAGGCTTTTTCACACTGTGAATAATCCTAGAAACTTCACTAAATAAACTACTTTTGATAATTGAGAAAATCTCTTGGTTAACTTTTTTTAAGATTTATTCTAAGTCGTACTTTAAATTTGAAGACAAACACCCCGACGACCAGTGAATAAAAATCACACGATAAAATGGAAAGGTTAAACGCCGTGGCACTCGTAATCTTCATTATAATTGGGACGGTGGAGTCTAAAGGAAAAATGTAAATAAGAACATCGTAAAGCCAAGATTAATTTATAAGCTATGATTATTTCGACAGATAAAAAAAAAGAATTTACTGGAACTCACAGAACAAGAACATAGCCAAGGCAAAAGATATCAGCAACACATCTGCAATAACCAAACAAATGGGTGACTATTTAGCAAAAGCAATTGTTGGAACTCTTCATTCTCCCTGCACATGAAACACCATTTTTAACAGTGACAAGCGTACCTATCTGCCAAACATCCCACTTGATGTTGGCGACCGATTGCCTCTCAAGAACAGCTCTATTTTTAAAGAAAACGATTTACGAAAATTATTAAACAAAGACTTGATAAAAACGCAGTGGATTCAACAAATTACTCGTACAACTGAATCCCATTAATAACGCTGCCAAACAATCCAAGCATTCCCAGAAACTCCATCGTCGCATATCTTCTCACGGTGAATTCTTGTCCGACATTTGAGAAGCCATAGAGGGCGGCACCAGCCAGACACAGCATGTCCCCTAGCAATCTGTCGCTGCCTAAATATGTGTAAAAAACAAATTGTGACGTTCACACAACATTTGCGACAGGTAAACTGCCTTCTCAGCGCCACTTACTTTTAACGTCACTGTCTTTGTCCTCTTCAGCATCAGCCCAAACCACGCATCCTACGCCCAAAAGACATACACCAACGCCTAAGATGTGAACGATTTTGTAGCGGACTTTTAAAACGATCCAAGACAGTGCCAACACTGTGGGAATGGTAAAGCAATCCAGGAGCTGATGGGTATTGAAAGCAACATATTAATTAGCGACATTTACTGCTAATTATTTTTCGCTGGAATAAGCCTTCAGCGATTTAAAATTGGAAAAAAAAATGTTCATTGGCAATATTCACTTTCACTTCTGAAGCTATTTTGGAAGAAATTCCCAACGAGAATGAAGATCTAGGACACCCTCCTAAGCTATTTGATAATTGATAACTGTGGTCTATTTCACGACTGTTGAATTTACGCGGACAAAACACACAAAAGTATCAAACTCACTTGAATGCTTGTCAGCGTTGTATACTGGTAAGCTCTAACGACTAAATAATTGGCTTCCACATCAATCACAGCCAGAATAAAATATTTCCAACCACGTTTACGTAGTACTGAAATCAGTCCGTTTTCCCCTGGTTTGCAGGCTAGCCAAGTCGTGTAAACCATGCACAATAAAACATAGTTTAAAAAGCTCTGTGCTGAAAAGTGAAAGCGAGAAGAAAGAACATGGATTACTCAAAATTATCCATTTCTGGTTTTGTTCCCAGAATACCGTGATTACCATATCTCAACTGTAGACTCACCTGTTGGACAGTCCACGTAATAGTACGTGCTTAAGTACTGGCTTATGACTCCTGTGGCGCAATTTAATAAGGATAAATATTGACCCAAGAGTATCGCTTTCCAGACTTCCCTAGAATAGAGAAATCAAAGCTGTACATGTACATTTTTCCTAAGGGAACGCTTAGGGACAGTTTTGCAGAAATCTAAATTTACACTAGAATTAATCCTAATTAAACCTAAATCGATCCTAAAAGGATTTGTACGTAGCCAAATTCCATTTTTTAGCCACATACTTTTGACTATGCTACACACCTAATGCATGCTTCATTTCAAGAGACGCAGCGCCATTTGCCAATCAATACCATGAACAGTAGAGTGGGTTAGCAAAAAAAAAGCTGACAGTGAGCAAAAATTAACAACAACAAATTGGTAAATACTTGCATGTATGTAACTAATTCTGGTCGAACGCCAGTGAGATTGATTTGCAAGGCTATACAATCATGCATGCACCCATTGACTCGGTTATTGAAGCATATGAACAATCATGCACTGACAATTTGCTCATATTTAATAGATGTCATAAAGGGAGTTGAGAACGATCGTTAGCACAAGGAAGGAAAAGAAAGAAAGATGGGTAGTACATGCATGCCGAGGGGAGACAAAACTGCTCAAAGGTTGAAACTGGATAAAAACAAACTAGTGGACTATCATGGGTGCATTGGTCATCAGTGTCAAAGGTAGGGCTAAGGAGCAAATGACTAAGGGGTAAACAACCATGAAGTCATAACTAAGAATTCGAAAATGGATGATCTGAATTTATTCACTCCCATTTACATTTCACTATTTTACCCCTAAATTTTCACTAGGTTGGGAAGAACAGTAAGTTCTTGTATGGAATTTTCCTTTTCACAGCGAGTAGGCTAGGTCTTTTTGCAACCATCTCAATACTTATTGCTGTCAAAAACTAAGGAATCCTGTGCGTAGATAAATATTATTTACATGTTAATAATTTGCCACCACAATGTCGCTTTCCCTCTAAGATTTAAGAATAATGCCAATTTTCTCGTTTATGTTTAAAAAGATTATGATAACACTTTGCTGGTATCTTTGCTGTCTCTCTCTGAGACCCCCTAAATCACCATAAGGCTAATTCGGCGCGGTGATCAATCACTAAACTAATTTAAGCGTGAGATTCCCAAATGTGACGTCCGGCAAAACGCATTTTTTTCTTCTGAAAACAAGTATTTATTCATTTTTGTAGACGATTTATATATAGAACTTCTTGCCCATGGGGAGACATCATGCATGCATGCATGTGCCATTGTCAACATCATGTAGTGGCCTACAGTCGAGCAACGTGCAAGAATGTA
>JAQGAO010003120.1:0-17814 GCA_034697705.1 Ommatoiulus sabulosus | reverse complement strand
TAGTGATGTCAGTAGTCCGAAAAACCACTATTCATAGTGATAGTGATAGTGACCGTATACTGATCTTTCCACCAGGGATAGAAGATAATTCTCGAGTGCCGTTTTATCGTATAATGAAATTAACAAGGCGGAAGAAGAACTCACTTTATACGAATTTCTGCTAATACGAACTCATTTTCAGTCCCAGCGTAGTAGGGTATATGGACAAATGAGGTTAATTTATTCCGTTCGTTTAAAACGAATTTCGAAATTACGTCGAATTTTCGGCAACGAATGAATCTTCAAGTTTCTGAGCATTCGCGCAATGCGTCAGAACGGAGAATTCCCCGATCATCGTTATCAGTAAATAGTTTCGTCGTCGAAATCGGACATTACGAATTTTGGAGTACCAGAGCATTCGCGCTATACGTTTTGTTAAATCGAAGTTTAGACGATAGGAAAATATGTATGTTATAACGGGGAATTCCCCGATAAACGTTGCGGGATGGGATAAGATTCCATCAAAACGTATAGACGAAACTTTTCTTATCGTTTCGCACGACTTTCGATAATACAGGGTTCCAGCCCAGAAATTTCATTGTCAACTTCCCTGACTTCTCCAGGTTATAAATAAATTTCCTGACAAATGAAAATTAACATAGAAAAATATTCGGGAAACGTGGGGAATTTTTCACATTTGTACTCGTAAAACGTGAAAATATCTGCAGATCTGCATGTCCTCGTAAAACGTGGAAATTTCTGCAGATCTGTCCTCGTAAAACGTGGAAATTTCTGAAAATTTGTCTTCGTAAAACGTGAAGAATTTTGAAAATTTGTACTCGGAAAACGTGGGAAATTTTGCAAAATTTTTACTCGGAAAACGTGGGAAATTTTGCAAAATTTGTACTCGGAAAACGTGGGAAATTTTGCAAAATCTAATTGCGAGTTCAATGCCAACCACTTGATGATAGAAAATGAAGACTCTAAAAAGAAGAAAATTTTGGAAATTTATATTCCCGAAGAGAATGTCTTATTTGGGGATTATATTTAAACGCATATTTAAACGCTCATTCAACCGATATCACATACCGGTAAGTAAAACGATAAAACTTACTTAACTTTTTTTCTCTCCAATTTTATGAAAAAACGCAGCCCCCATTAAACTGAAGCGACGATGTAAAACGGTAACAATGCCCACTTTATTTTAAAAATATTGAAGGCCAAATTGAGGAAATTGAAAGCCAATTTTTTGCTAATTTTCTTTTATTACTTGGAAAAAACAATCGTAAATTAAAATTTACTATTTTTTGTCATAAGTTCTAAATCTACAGAGTTTCTCAGACGATGTATAATTCCATTTATAGCTTACAATTTGGCGAGAAGATCAAACAACGACCGAAATTCGGATTCCTTTTCGCAGGATTTCAAAACAAAAGGCGCGTCTAGGGGTACGTGTCTCCTTCATTCAAAGACAAAACGAGGCGAAGACAATAGAAAACAAAATGGCGACTGATTGTAAACAACGACGCTCTCTATACAAAGCATCGCGATGCAAAAAAAACAAAACAAAAAAAAAACACTCGAAAGTGTGGGAGACCATTTTTCCATTTCACCTTCGAGCTGTCAAGGTGACGTCATTCGCAGTGAACTTCTGATGATGACGTCATTCATTAAAATTCTGACGTTTGTCAAGAGTCAATTGGGGATGGCTTCGAAAGTAGTTTTGGGCATAAAATGAAATACAGCGGAACCTCGCTTAATACGAATTTCTATCCTGTCGTTTTATTATTATTATTATTATTATTATTATTACTGTATTTTGTCAGTATAAACTAACTCATTTTTTTGAGTCCCCGCCCTACACATTGTCTTTGAATGTTATAATGGACGAATGATAATGTTAATTTTTTCGTTTAAGAATTAGCCTACATATATTACAAATTTTGGGCTAAAACGAACGAATTTTCGAAATCCCGAGTATTCGCGCTACTTTACGTTAAAATGAACTTTATAAAACGATATCAAAATGACGTCATCACAATTTTAATGAATGGCGTAATTATCAGAATTTGAATTAGTTTAGGCATCAGAAATGTAATGAATGACGACATCAAAACTTTGATAAGTTACGTCATCGGAAATGAGGTGAATGACGACATCAAAACTTTGATAAGTTACGCCATCAGAATATTAATAAATGATGTGAGCATCAGAGCTGTTATATAATGATTGACGGCATCAGAATTGTAATAAATGACGTCATCACAATTTTAATGAATAATGTTATTCGTTAAAAATATCCCATTTTTGCGGACAAATGTCGGGGAAAGACGTACAGTATACTAGTTCTAAGTAAAAAGTATACGTTCTAACGGGGAATTCACCCGATGTATACAAAAGTGGGCGCCATTTTGTATTTTACGGGGGCATTAAGTAGTCGCGTTTCCGTTATTGGGCTAATGGGCCTCGTATCGACGACTATACAGTCTAATAAATTCGGTATTAGACCCGCAGCTTCCATAAAACCGTATAACGGAGCGTCATAAAACAGGAAGTAAAATCGCCACCGCATAGTCGAGGCCACTTTTTTCCCCCCACCGTACGAACAGGAGGAGGAGGAGCGTATAAAACCAAAAGCAAACTGGGACAAGCATTAGTCGTAATTATATACGAGTTCTATTCGTTTTAATAACGCGTCCCCATAAAAGTTGAAACGTCGCTATTTGCCGTCGTATATTTCGGCACATCGTAATAGTACGCACGCATACGCTAAATGGGTGGCCGACTTAGCAGACATTAAAATCGACGTTTAATAATGCCAACACCCACGCAACGACTCAACAACGAACTGCAGACTCGTCGTGCAGCATAACGTATCAGCTATACAATTTGAACGATCTACGACAAATACATGTATAGCTCAAAATTATAACGGGGTTCCCCACAGAAATTCATTGTCAACTTCTATGACTTTTAGTTTTGGATTAGTTTTGGATCGCAGCATGACTATACGTCGAATTCCCCTGACTTTATCAAAATAAGTCATTCTTCCCTGACCTCTCCAGGTTTTCCAGGTCTCGGGGTATATATATACAGTATGCCGACGTTATCCACGATTTTGCAAAATCGACGAATTAAATTTTAAACAAAATTAAAAATTAACATATATAGGAAAATTTTAAAGTTTTACAAATTTGTAATCGGAAAATGTAGACAGTTTTACAAATTTGTATTTGGAAAATGTATAGAAAGTTTTACAAATTTGTATTCGGAAAATGTAGAAAGTTTTACAAATTTGTATTCGGAAAATGTAGAAATTAGTTTGGCAAATTTGTATTCGGAAAATGTAGAAAGTTTGGCAAATTTGTACTCAAAAAAGGTAGGAAAATGTCGCAAATTTGTACTCGGAAAAGGAACATGAAAAGGCGCAAATTTTGCAAACTTTTAAAGAGTCCGCAAATGAGTTCCTCGCCCGTTTTAAAATCGCCCGTATTCAATTATTTTTAAATCGATTCCTTTATACGGAAGGAGGGGGATGAAAGAAACACATTCAACTCGTGAACATTTAAGTTGCGAATCCCCAACGGCGGGGGTTTGCCCGTATCAGGTGTAGCTTTCATCACGAAAAATGTATACGAAACAGATTCGACCTATTGAACCTATATATAGTCGCGTACTATTAATCGTTGCTTAACTATATCCCGGATCGTAAAACAATTTTCCTTCTTCGACGGGTGCACAAATTTCGCTTACGAGTATATGATTGATTTGAAAATGACACGAGGCCATTGCATTTGCCCACACGTTGCATCCCATCCCCAAACCTCGTTCATTTCGTAAAACGTATCCTTGATAATCTGCTTGGCTCGATCAGCACCGAGCAAAGGCCGAAGCATATTTCACGCCAGATAAATATAAGCCACGAATTTCAAAAGGTTTTCTCCGATTATCAACGACTATACAGTACATTCGTTATTAAATGCATTTTCTCCTTATCCTTAATAAGAAGTTATAGTTGACGGAAATGATCCGTATAGGCCTCGTGAATATTGTTCACGAACAGACCTAAAACTTCGTGCCATGCATGGACGTTCATATCTGCAGGAAAAGCAGAGGAACTTTCTGTCGCTAATATACGGCTATCCCGGACATTTCATATTCAACTTCCTTGACTTTTCCCAGGTTTCAAAACAAATTTCCCTGACCAACGACAAAATCGACGCATGCATATATGTCAAAGTTATCCACGATTTCGCGAAAGCCACATGTACGAGGACAACTTTCAATATGTCGCGATACACGTATTTATACTAAAGCCAAATTTCAAAAAATTAGCGTAAGAATTTTCTGAACATTTCACGCATTTTAATTCGAAAAAAAGTTGAAAGTTTTGCAAATTAGACCTCGAAAACTGTCGAAAATTTTGCAAATTTGTCCTCGGAAATTGTCGAAAATGTTGCAAATTTGTCCTCGGAAACTGTCGAAAATTTTGCAAATCTGTCCTCGGAAACCGTCGAAAATTTTGCAAATCTGTCCTCGGAAATTGCCGAAAATTTTGCAAATTTGCACTTTGAACATTTCAAAAAGTTTGCTAATGGGCCCTGAGCTGACCACGTATAAGCATTAAGTTTTAATCGTAACAACATTAACAATTAGTTGAACTTCCCTGACTTTTGAAAAAAAAGCCATTCTTCCCTGACTTTTTCAGGTCTGGGGGCTACCCTGATGTAGTTCACCGAGCGCTGTAAACTTGTTCCACGGAGCTGACCATCGTCGGCTCGGACAACATGCGGTCAGTTCAGTCCGTACCTTGCAACAAAGCTGGTGAATTCTCGCCAAGTCACGACAACAGTCTGCGATATTTAACATTTCCAAGGTAGATCCAACGATGCGGTTTTGTTACTTGGCACCACCGTGAGTAAATACATCTCAATTCAGTCAAGACGGTTGAGGAAACAATTGCAGCAGTGACGTAAGTCTTAAATTCCGTCAACCCGCGATAGATTAACGACGACGGTCTCCTCGCCTCAATTAAGCCCACTATCTTTATTTTAGTTTTTTCTTCTTTTGGCATCTTGACATTTTCAGCCATTTTCCAGATGGCGGAACAACGGACTGAGGCGGCAATTTCACGCCTATTTATCGCGTGGCTTAATACGAGCGGAAGTCGACATCGATTCTTAAAGTTAAGATCATTAACAGTTATTTACCTTTTTTTCCTAACATCTAAATGGCGGGTGTGTCGTTTTAAAAGATTAAAAACAATGACGCCGAGAGACTGTCGTAACGACGACAATGGCCAGTTTACTCTTTCAGAGTTCTCCCCACAAATTTCCTATTTAACTTCCCTGACTTTTACTATAACTTTTTTTTTCTCCCCATTCACGTTTTTGCAAAACCAACGGAGGAAAATTTTACGTAAGCAAATATGTCGTCCTAAAACTATTGAAAAATGTGCAACTATGTTGAAAACTTGTTTATAAGGGAGGGTAAGAAAGTGTCAGTAATATTCAGTAAATAAGTTATATTTAAAAAAAAAAGTAAAATAAATAATATTTCGTTTTGGAATTGTTGAAAAATTTTACCCGTAAAACGTAAAAAATGTTGAAATTTTATCCGTGGAAAATTTTGAAATTATTCCTAGGAAATTAGTTCTCTGAAAACGTTGAACATTTTGAAATGCCCTTTCCGGAAAATATTGAAAATTTCTCTTTTGAAAATGTTGAAAATTTTGTAAATGTGAATATAGGCCTACTCTGAAAACGTTTTGTAAAATTGCTTGACAACTCGGACAATTTTGTAAACTCCCACTGTATAATTCTTCAGCTAACAACGATGGAAGCAAATGTACACTCGTACAGCATTGAATTTCCTTGACTTTTTCGAAATTAACCACTTTTCCAGCCCTTAATTTGCTCCTGCAGCTCAAGCGGAAAATTACCTTTTTGTTGGGAGAAGAAACTGGATCAGTTTCCCCGAAAAAATCCAAAATTTTCCACCGAACATATCTCGTTATGACAAAATTTGCACAAAACGAAACAAAAAATTCAGTGGAAGATAAACCGAATTACATAATCTTCGATCTTCATTTTCTATCATCAACCACAAGCTTGTTTTAATCACGAAAACATCATGTTTACAGAAACATAATCCGGGGCATTCAGGCAGAAGCTTTAATTTACGACTCGTAACTTAGCAGTTTGTGAAATGTTCACCGTGGATACAAAGGAACCGCGGATGTCATTGGCTCTTGAAAGACGAGAGATCGCGGAGGACTTCCGATTATCGTCTTCCCAGCATTTTCTCAGAAAGCTCTCAGAAACCATTTGTTCAGAAATTGAAGCCATTACATGTAGCCACGCACAAAGTGATGTTCCGTTATCGACTTGTTCGGTAACAGGTAGCAGCTAGCAGTCTGTCAAAAAGCGTTCATCTCCACGACCAACAACAAGATCTGGGCTGATCTAAAAAAAACGAGGCCAATGACAAGGCGCGGAGGGAGGACGATGGAAGACGTCGAAAAACCAAAGGTTGTCGAATGAGAAAAATCAAAAACTTTCATAAAAAAACCGGTCATCGGAGCCAGAAGGCGTATATACTTCAACCAGTGATAAATGAAAAAGAGGGACTGACGGCCTTCGTAAGAAAGCCAAGGACAAGAGCGCCTTATGGTACGAGAGTCCAAGAGGTTCTTCAGGTAGTACAAAATGAGAAGAAAGAACAATGAGAACTTTAACCACATTGTCCATTCTCCGTGGGAATTACTACCAACTAAGACATAAAACGAAACATTTTCAATAACAAAAATTGTTCTTCTACGGTACGTAAAAGAAGATTCGAAAGTGACAACTTTACGAATGGAATTACGACGGCGGTATAACTAATCCCAACCGCTTAGAAGAAATCCTAACCAAACAATTTTTTTTTCCATTAGTCCGCAAAACACGAGCAAACAAACGGGCCTCAATGCATCGTAATGAGACATGGTTGTGACAACCGAACTTACACGTAAGCCCAACCGCTTTAAGAGAAATTTAATCCTAACCCATCAGCAATCAACGTCAGCGCACGTCGCAACTACAGCATAACTTTCGCGTGTTTTAAATTCCGGTAGGCCTACATGTTGACTTTTCCAGGTGTTTACACAAATTCCCCTGACTTTCCAGGTTAATACACCTTAATTGACACGTTATCCATGATATACGTAATTTACATATTAATAATGATAATTTTGCAAATTTTCAACATTAACGTAAATTTTCAAAATTAGCTTAAGGAATTTTTGAAAATTTCACAAATTTGTCGCAAAATGTTGAAAGCTTCTACAAATTTGTTCTGGAAAAATTTTAAAAAGTTTCCGATTTCACTGACTTTTTAAAAATAAGTCGTTCTTCCTGACTTTTCCAAGTTTTCCAGCTCTGGTAGTCTAGTTCACAAACTTTTTGGCGGTTAAAAAAGCGAGTTGTTCGTAAGTATGATTGCCCATGAAATTTAATTTTCAACTTCCCAGACTTTTCCAGGTTTTAAAATTTTTTCATGACCAATGACAATGTCTAAAATTGACATACAGTACATGTATTTTGCAAAATCGACACAGGAAAATATTTTGCAAAATTTGTAATTTACAATGGTGAAAATTTGACAATTTTGTATTCGGAAAATGTTGACAATTTTTATTCGGAAAACATGGAAAATTAGCAAATTTGTCCTCGGAAAACCTGCAGAATTTTACAAATTTATACTCGGAAAACGTGGGAAAATTTCGCAAATTTCTACTCGAAAAAAGGGCCCTGAGCTAACCATGTAAAATGATTAATTTTGGATCGCAAATTCGCAACAACATGATTACGTTGAAAATAACTGACTTTTTCAAAATAAGCCATTCTTCCTTGACTGCTCCAGGTTTTCCTGTCGAAAGACCGGTTTGGGGAGATGGACGATTAAAAGAGGTTACCTCGTCGTAAAAACAATTATCGGGCAAGTGGCGAAGAAGCAATTACACGTATAGGGAGAAGAAGAAAGGGGTGCGTGGGTGTGACCGAAATTCAATTTCGTAAGAGAAACTTCTTTTGAAAAGTTTGACGAAGGTTCTTTCTGGAGGAGCTAGGCGAAGGCATGCACCCACACCGACTCGGGACGCCGCAATTAGGAGAGCCGCGAACGGAAGTGCTCGACGCCCAAATTCGTAAATTAGGCAAGAACTACAATAGGCATGCAGCGGAGAGAGAAATCTAAATGAGTAAAACCTTCATTTTCGCGGTCATCCTCTATACAAACAGCGTCTTGGCCATTGGCGAGTCAATCGCATGAGCCATCGACCAAATCGAGCGTGACGCCATGGCGTAACAACGTCTGAATGAGCAATTAACGAGATGCCCACACGTACATTTCGGCGACGACGTTACGCGGGCTTTTTTTTTCTCCGTAGACCTTGACCACTCCCGAGACCCGCAAAAATGCTACGGGAAATAGCTGAATTTCAACGACTTCAACAGACAGACTCGTATTATACGGCGATCTAAAATAGGGTTCCCTCCTGAAATTTCATATTCAACTGGGTTCCCCCAAACCTGGAAAAGTCAGGGAAGAATGGCTTATTCTTAAAAAGTCAGGGAAATTCAACGCAGTCGCGGCGATCCAAAATATTTACACATGATTAGCTCAGAGCCCCTTTTCTGAGTACAAATTTGCAAAATTTCCCACGTTTTCCGTGTACAAATTTGCTAATTTTCCACGTTTTCCGTGTACAAATTTGAAAATTTTCCACGTTTTTCGAGCACAAATTTTCAACATTTTCAAACATTTTCCAAAGATAAAAATTGTCACATTTAAAAAAAAATCATGCAAATTTTTAAAATTATTTCTATGTTAGTAAATTTTGCAAAAATATTTTCCAGGGTCGATTTTTGCAAAATATGTCAATTTTTCCTATTGACATTTGTCAGGGAAATTATTTTAAAACCTGGAAAAGTCAGGGAAATTAAAAAGGAAATATCTGGGGGAACCCTGTTCAACTTCTCTGACTTTTCCAGGATTTCAAAATTCTTCTGACCAACGCGTTGGTAACTGACCTACACGCCAATAGGTTATTCGTGTTTCTGAAAAATCTACGCGGGTTTTAAATTTACTAACAACAATTTTGAAAAAGTTCTAAATTAATCTTTGAAAAATGTGCAAAAATTTAAGTTTGTCTTCGGAAACGTGGATAATTTCGCGAAATAGTCCTCGGAAATTGTTGAAAATTGTGCAAGTTTGTCTTCGGAAACGGTGTGGGGAAATTTCGCAAATTTGCCCTCTGAAAACTAATAAACTGTTGAAATTTGCCAATTTTGACCTTTGAAATTTAAAAAAAAATTGACAATCCTTTTTTCCTCTGAAATTGTCAAATAATTTGCAAATTTTGTCCTCCGAAATTGTTAACAAATTGGCAAATTTTGACCTCTGAAATTATTGAAAATTTAGAAAATTTGCAAATGGGCCCTGAGCTAACCACTGACTTCTTCAAAATAAGTCATTCGAACGTGTCCTGGGTTTTATGACCCCTTCTTCGAGATTTTCACATTTAACAAACATCTGGATCTTACTTAAAAATCGGGTCCGATTCAGCTCCTGTCTGAAATTGACGCGAACTACATATTTATAGGTATACTGATTTACACGATGCTATCAACTGAACTCAAAACGAAAGCTTCACGAATCGTACAAATGCTCGGAAATGCGAATTGACGGTACGTTAAACGTTCGTAAGTCGGGTTAATTCCGACCCCGGATAATCGACGTAAAACAGATTGAATGAACTAAGATGAATCGTCGAAAACATTGGTCGCCCGAGGCCGTAAAACGCGGAGTTACGTCAGTCCCCGAATCCAGGACGAGCCAATGGGGAGAGGGCGAGGCACAAATTCCACTCGGCGGATAAACGACGCGACCTATTTTTAGAAGTGAATTGCACTCAATTTATCAACGGAAAAAAAGCCATCTTCTTCTACTACTAATGGCAGCCCATCAATCTCTCGGGGCCAGAATCCTAACCGTGATGCGGGTTTAAGGACAGCTTTTCTTGTACCGAGAAAGAAAAAACGTGCAGGAACGGAGTTTGCGGTTCGGGTTTAAAAACACCTTTTAATGATCTATAAATCTTTTACGAAATTATTTATTAATTTTCCCAATATGTACGAGAAACATCAAATATCCCAACCTGCATTGTATACACGGGATTGTCGATCTTAACCATCCTAACCTGTATACGATGCCTTAAACATCACAACTTGTACGAGATTTCAACCTATAACATCTATTATGTCACATGCATCCATTTTGTGTCTCAACCATCCTAACCTACATAACACGTCCCAAACATCCTAACCATCAGAAACTGCATAACATCCCAACATTTAACCAGAAAAACGCATCTCAACCTATATAACACGTCACAACCATCCCAACCCGCATAACATGTCACAACCATCCCAAACCCGCAAAACACTTCACATTCATTTCATCCCAATCCGCATAACACTTGACATTCATCCCAACCAACATTACACGAACCATTTATCCCAACCAACATAACACGTCAGAATCATCCCAACCATTCAACCAGAAAAACACATCCCAACCTGCATAACACGTTACAACCATCCCAACCCGCATAACACTTCCCATTAATCCCAACAAGCATAACACGTCTCACTCATCCCAACCCGAATAACACGTCACATTCATCCCAACGAGCATAACACGTATCATTCATCCCAACCAGCATAACACGTATCATTCATCCCAACCAGCATAACATGTCCCATTCATCCCAAACAGCATAACACGTCCCATTCATCCCAACCAGCAAAACAGGTCCTATTCATTCCAATCATCCTAACCTGAACAAAACTTCACAACTATCACAACCAGTACAGCCCATCACGAATCACCCCAACCCGTACAACTGAACGGCATGCCAATCTCAAAACCATCCTAACCTGTATAGGAGAAATCTCAAGACTGTTGCAGTAATTAAAAATTTAAACCAACGATACTTTCCAGAAAGAAAAAAACTAGTTTTCTACAATTTCCCGGGGGGATTCCCCCCCTTTTTTTCTTTTTTTGGACGGCAAGTTTTCACCGCGTAAAAAGGCTTCTAAACCAAACCCTTCATCATTCCTCCCAAAATCTCTCGCATCAACCTTGAACTTAACTAAAACAGTAAATTGCTGCTATTTTGTTTCCGAAATACTAGGTGTGGTTTGTATCAACGCCGCCACGCCGGAGAAAAAAAAAAAACACCGCAAATATTTCCTCAATTCAAACGCTATCAGTTTTAATAACGAGGTGAGGAGGGGGCCGGTGAAACAAACCAACAACGGTATTTCGGGGTTCAATGGCCCTTCGAGCCATACGAGGGCCGTCCATTAACGACCAAATACAGCTAAACCTCGTTACAAAGAACATTCAACTTGCGTTATGCGAATTCCTGATACTACGAACTCATTCCCAGTCCTCGTCCTATAGGGCGTGGACGAATAACGTTACTTTCTCCGTTGATGACGAATTCCGATTTCGGATGTTACAAAATTTCGGATAAAACGAACGAATAGGAATTTCCGAGAAATAATACCAAATTTCCCGAATAAAATGGGAATTTCTTAGAAATAATGCCGAATTTCCCGAATACAGTGGGAAATTCTAAGAAATAATGCCAATTTTGCTAAATATAATGAGAATTTCTTACAAATAATACATTTTCCCATTCGGTGGAGTATCGGTACGAAGAACTCGCTTTATACGAATTTCTGATAATACAAATTCATTTCCAGTCCCCGACTTTGGGCGTGTATACGAATAATGTTAATTTTTCGTCGAATTCCTAACTCGGATATTGCAAAATTTCGGTTAAAAACGAATGAATTTTCGACTTGCCGAACATTCGCGCTACGTTACTTTAAAACGAACTCACTAGACAATACGACAAAAACTACGTTATATAACGGGATAATTCCCCGATAAAAGTTCCAACATTTTCCCATCCGAAAATCGACTGCCTCGTCATCCGAACTTCGACGAAACTTGAGTTCTTCTCATTGAAGTCACGTTTCGTCCGACTCCCGATAATACGAACTACGGTTTAAACGAACAAATTTTGACGTCCCTCGACGGAGGCTCCACAGCAGGAGTGAACGAGGAACTAACAATTTTCTGCACGAACCTTTAAAGTATTAACTAAAGAGGAAGTATCGAAATAAAAGCATTAAAAAGTGCTGGAGGGGCACAAATCCGGCGCACGGTATAAGGAAACGAGTGCCAAACAAACTCAGCAATGAGCTTGCGGGGCAATTATTAATAGACCGCGACTTAGGAGAGTGAGCAATTCACGTGGAATACATTTATTTTTGCACTCTGAGCAAGAAACAAGTGGCGGCAGCAGCCTCGCCATCTTGTCTCTTCCGCTTTAAGAGGGTTTATAACAGCTGTTGCATTCTTGGGCGAACATTACGAAATATGTATGGTCGCGACCAGCAGGGACTCCACAAATTTCATTTTTATAACTTTCCCGACTTCTCCGGGTTTTTAAACAAATTCCCCTGACCGATGACAATGTCAAAATTGACATATGCCAGTGTTATCAACGATTTCGCAAAATCGAAACGGGACAATATCCAATATTTTGCAGAATTTACTAATGACAAGTTGGAAATATTTTTAAAACTATATAGCGAAATTTTTTTAAATAGTACAAAATTAGAAAGAAATTTGTTGAAAACTTGGACAAAATTAGCATGAATTTTTCTTAAAAACTTGACAACGTTAACATGAATAATTTTTTAAAAACTTGACAAAGTTAGCATGAATAATTTTTTAAAAACTTGACAAAGTTAGCATGAATAATTTTTTAAAAACTTGACAAAGTTAGTATGAATAATTTTTTAAAAACTTGTCAAAGTTAGCATGAATAATTTTTTAAAACTTGACAAAGTTATCAGGAATTTTTTTTAAAAAAAACTTGACAAAAGGAGAGGGGGAATAAAACGGTAATGAATATTGTTTTTGTTGGCTTTCTCAGCATTTCCTGTTTCAGAGGATCCGCCAAAGGATACAATTACCAACCGACCTCAATTAGCCACGATGTACACGCCTCGGGCATCATTAAAAATCTACGCTCATTAGCTACTCTTTAATTAGCTGACCTCAACGTCACGAAATTAAGCTTTAACGAAGCCATATACAATGAAAGCCGCTTAATTCGATCTAAACACCTGAAGAACGGATTTTTTTTAAAAAAAATACTGACACGTGTTTAAAAAAAGCCGCTTAATTCGATGATATTGACGCGTGTCTACGTGACGCGAAGGCGCGAAACGAGTTTGAGCGTGTTTCGTACAACGTCTGGACAACTGCGCATGCGTGAATCTAAGCATCTAATGCATCAACGACTGTACACAAATGAATTTCATCGCGTATTTTAGAAAATGAAATTTAAGCCGTTGCAACAAACAGTCAACATCGAACACTAATCAAAACTTTAATAAAAATATTTTAAACATGCGTAAATTATACGATTAAACATTTGTATTTAAAAAAACACCGAGCAAATTATTTCGATAAGGTCAATGTTTAGCGTGTTTTTTGACATCCATCGCTTATATCGATCAAAATCGCTGGACGCAACGTGATCGAATTAAGCGGCTTCCACTGTATAATAAATACTTTAGCATATCGTACAAAGCCCAGCAGAATTTATGCTAAAGTGAAAGCTTAAAAGTGATGCGTAGAGCTTAAGATATAACAAATTACAGACAATTGGGTATACTCAAACAGAAGCTATTCGTAAAAACGTATTTTGGCAGTTGTGAAGTCAGGTGTGCAAAAGAAATGCATTCATATATTGCTTTAAAAAAATCTTGACTGAATTTTTTAAACCAATGAGCGCGACTTCACGACTAACGAAACATGATTCGTAAAGCTTCTGTCTGAGTTCTCTGAAATTGTCGAAATTTTGCAGATTTGATCAGCGCCAACCACGTAGAAGCATTAGCTTTGGATTGTGACAAAATATATTCGTTTAAGTCTCTTTCCAAAATAAGTCATTCTTCCCCAACATTTTCAGACATTTTCAAGTATCTGACTATTCCAGTTCTTGGATGAATATAAAACTCCATTTTAACTATTATATTGCTCCTGTTGATCCCTAAATAGCGCTTTTTTAAATATGAAATTGATGGCTCGAAAAATTTATGAATTTGAAATTCACATTTCCTAGTCATTTAACCAAGTTATTTACATAAAAAAAAAATTCATTTTATGATTACAACAATCTTTCGACACAGTTTTTATCACTGACAGAGCCTTTTAAGTTGACATTAAGGAAATAGCATAGTTGCTATTTTCGATTAGTTATCAGCCTGAAAAACATCCATTTCCCGTCGATATACGATTAGATGTAACTTCTTATCGATTGCTCAGTTGTCCTCGAAATAAAACAATCTCTCGTCTACAAAGTTTGATTAGCATACAAACGAGACTATGCTCGCATTTATAATCCTGATTACCGTAGAGTTCAAATTGGTTCATAAGCCTTTCATTCCTCCCCCCCAAGTTAAGTACCATTCCGTCACTGTCACAAAGGCTGCCTAAAGCCATCAATTTTTATAAAATGTAACATTGTACACATTCAATTTTCTCCCCAAATAAATAACAGGAATAGTGACCTCCGGAATTTAAGTAGTTTAGTACAACTAGTATAGCATTGCAGGTATGGGGTTGTTAAATTTAAAATATTTTGCAGACAACTCCGGCGAACAATCCAGGTTCCCCGGAAATTTCATTATCAAATTCCCTGACTATTCCACGCTTTAAAAAAAATTTCACCGACCAATGATAATGTCAAAATTTGACGTATTTCGCAAAATCGACGCAGGAAAATATTTCGCAAAATTTACTAATAACAACTTTGAAAATTAACATAGCAAATGTTAAAAATTTAAACAAATTTGCATGAATTGTTTTTGAAAATTCGACAATTTTATATTCAGAAAAATGTACAAAGTTTTGCAAAATTGTCCGCTGCAAATTCTTAAACAAATTTCCCTCCCCAACGACAAAACTGACACGTACTAATGTAACCCACGATTTTGCCCAATCTATAAACGGGACAACTTTCCCAATTTTTCTTGAAAATTTCGCAAATCTGTACTAAAAAAAAGTTGAAAATTGTGTACGCGCATGCTGGAAAAGGTTGCAAATATCGCAAATTTGTAATACGACAAGTTTGAACATTTTGCAAATTTTTACTGGAAAAAATGTTTAAAACTGGCAAATGGGCCTCGAGCTAACCACGTAGAAGCATTCATTTTGGAAAGTGACAACATTAATACGTCGAATTCCCCTTACGATTTCCAAAATAAGTCATTCTTCCCTTATTTTTCAAAAATAATTCATTCTTCTCTGCCTTTTTCAAAAAACGTCATTCATCCTTGACTTTTCCAGGTCCGGGGGGAACCCAGCTGAGTTTGAACAGCTATATAGGCGCAAGGAACGGGTTCATTATTTGTAATCGATTCCTACGAGGTCATGTTCGTTATCCGCGGGGATTGCCTATTATACGAGCGTAAATGTACATGTACTTCAAAATGACTTAGAGGGCGTGTCAACGAAGCCGATTCTTTATTTTCACGTCACGAATCGAGGCAAGGCAACAGTCAGCGTACAAATCCGACAAGTTCAATGACAATTTTCCACGATCAATAACTATACTCGTTAGTCACGGCGTTGCTCTTCTTCGGTAGAATTTGACGAAATTTAGTACGACAAGGATGACGGCGTGAATTATTGGCCATTGCTCTTCAACTGAAAAAAAAATAAAGTATGTCGTCGACGCATTCGATACGTTTAGTTTCCGCTCAATCAAAACTGTTGCATTGTTCGCGTGGCGTTATAATGGCGACCAAGATATTGCCCATACAGTATGCAGTACAGACAGCGTGTACATTTCGGATAGCAGAAAACAATGATAACCGTATCGACGACTAAACATCGGATAAGATAAAAAAAAGAGTCGACTGTTGATTCTAACCCCGGATTATATCTATATCGTACCGTACGAGCTGGCGCATACCCATATAGACGTCCAGAAATGCCAGTAAAATTAAGCTCGAAAACCGACGACTGTAGTCGTTAGCTGCAAAAGTGACACGACTCGACATTTTAAAACTTTCAGCTTTAATATAAGCAAGTTTTAATGCGTGGGAAAATTAACTGACAATGCAGGCATTTGGCCCAAACTATGGTAACCTCAGCATATTATAATAGTTTACGATGAATACACACGCGGAGTTTATTTCGCCCGGCCGACTTAATACGAACTTAGGATGTTCACGTTTCCACAATAAATGTATATTTAAAAAAAAACTATGGCGTTTAATAAAACGTGTTATAAAAATTCTTCCATCATTCCCAAACATATTTCGGCGTTAAAAGATAGGCCTACGTTTCAAAAAAAAATTACGCGTGCTTAAAATTGGTGCGCAAAGATGGGAGTCCGAGGAGATTGTGGCCCAGTGGCGTTTTTTTTAAAACTTTTGGGTGCGAACACAAAGAATGCTTATGGCAGGCGCTTACCACTCTGCGTACACTAGCGCCACCAAGCGGGTTAAGAACGCGGCATGCATTTTAAATGAGGGCGCACACGAAGAAAGCTTAGCCGAGCTAGTCTGAGCTTGCGAGAAGCGCTTATAAACTTTCAAGAATGTTTGTAACATTCTTTTTTGGAAACCCGAAAGCAGATTTGTAAGACACAAAAGTGGCACACGGATCACTATTGGTCAAAAGTGTAGCCACGCACATATAGCCTACAGAATGCATGTACCGTAAAAACGTGTCCTGCGCTCATCATGAGATGCTAATGCACATGTGCGAGGTTTTACGCGGAATGTTTCACCTAGCCCAACGCATGCAGTGGCGCCACCGCGCACACTGACCATCGTTCATCGTGCGCCCTAAAGCTGAAAACAAGCACGAAAGAAGCACGTCGAAAGTAAGCATACATGTGCTGACAACTTTTTCACTGGCGTCCCTTTTAAAAGAGGGGTTAAGATATCTTGAACACGAAAAAAAACACTAAGTACCGCAATTAATTTATCTTAAAATTTTATCAAATCTTTGACAGCTTTTCGATTTTCTTCGAAATCAATGACGGTAAAAGTTAGATAATTTGAAATTTTACTCTACAGTTCACGGTTGGTTTTCCAACTTGATCAAACCGTGTCACTCACAAACAGTCGACGGTTTTCTGCGGCGAAAGTTTATGGACTTTTGAAGCGTAGCCTTGGGTCAAAAAATTTCAGCTTAGATTAACTCCGCGAACAGGTGTCACTTTCGAAGCTCCCAAAGACGATGGCGGCCTGACAATGGGCTCGACCTCTTCCTGCTCCAAACTTTATCCGACCTCGAGGTCTTCTTAGCACTTTTCTCCTTATCGGTAACATCTTTTTGTTACTCATGAGAGCGAAAATGACCCACATCGGGGTTGCTTCTTGTCCTAAAAGCATCCAGCCTCCCCCATCTACGAGTTATTACACTAAAAAACATGGTATTGTTCCGAAGGATTTACCCAACGAGTCATAATTCCCTCGACGCTAACATCCGATATTCGAGACAGCGTGATCTACACTGTAGCTCGGAATTTCGTGCGTGCCAAATAAAAAAAAGTAGGCGCAATTCTCGAAACACATTTCCCATGCCCATAAAATCACGGGTGGTCGCCGCCGAACGTTGACAATGCTCCTATTACTTATACAATATTCACGCATTCCAAAAAGTTCCACCGTTTGTGAAATACAATTG
>JAQGAO010003119.1:0-17815 GCA_034697705.1 Ommatoiulus sabulosus | reverse complement strand
ATTCCTGACGTACTGTATTTCGGCAAACGCTCTTCAAGCAGGCAACACACTGTTCCAACATTTCCCAAATTCAGACCCTCAAATCTAATCTTTACATGGTAAGGCAGCAGTTTTTCTCATACAGATTCCGTTACACATCGTACCCCAACTTCAAAAGTGGCACAACTCAAGATTATTTTTATTTTCAATTTTATAGATAAAGCAAGTTTTAATGAGTGGTAAAGCATGTTAAAATAAGCGACAATGCTGGCTTTAGCCGAAACCATGATGATCTCAGATATGTCGTTTTTACTGAACATAGAGCTCATTTCGCTTGATTTAATACCGCTATAACCTGGAATTTGACATTTTTTGGGTTGTGTCACTTAGGAAGTGGGATGTGATGTGTTAAAAGAATGGCAATAGCTAAAAAAATATTCGATAACCATTTAAAAAGATGGACGACATTAATATTTTTTAAGTTCGTAAACATGAGAAGTAAATAAATTATGAGCTGTTTATAATGCGATTCTTGTCTGCGCAGATAAATGCATGATTATTAAATCAAGCATGAGAAGAAATCCTTCATAAGTTAGAATGGTCTCTTACCTCTTAAAATGGAATCAAATAAATCAAAAATATTAATAAATAGAATGTAATCGTGGGAACTTAAATGTTCTTCAATTTTTTTTGTATACATAAGTGAGTGATATTTAAAATAAGTAGAACTTTGCCATGGGATAAAACAGCATTACAGAGGAAAAAAGGCAACTTCCCTATCATCTTTATCATAAAAATCAGGAAATATAAGAACGGAATGCATTCATATTTCTGTAACTAATAATACTTTTTATTCAACACTTATTCGAGTTTTCCTTGCATTACGTGGATTATCCGAATATCGAAATTCATTTATCCTTTTTTATAGAGGAAAAAATGTACGCTTTCCAAAAATATTTTTCACAACATCATATCTAATTTTTATGACGTCGCCATATTGTTTAACACATGGATTGTTCGACTTCCAAAAAATATTTTCTCACATTTATCGTTAAATATTTTACTTCTGCGAATATTTTCTGCTTGAAGGTCTTTCGAATCGTAAAGCCTATAACTACAAAACTTAGAATTTCGGAAGTTAATCCTAATGTAGCAATAATAATACGCGGAAAAACGTTCCTCCACATCCATCACCGAATAATATATGGGAATGGGAGATAAAAGTGACATCAAATTCCAATATGTTATGGCTTTTTTTATTCATGCCCAGTTTTTTCCTTAAGGAAGTGGATTTTCACAGGTAACTGAAAGGGTTACACTCTCGAAAATTGAAAACTAGTCACTATATACAATTGCCACAAAGCCCGCCCTTGACACTTGCTGAAATTCTGGAGACAGACAGACAGCGCCATATCAAACATAAGGTGCATAAAAGGCAAAAATCTTGAAAATAACAGGTAGCAAAACTGCTTCAAGGACGGTTGAATTGCGGTAAACCGAGGTAACAAGGCGGCGTAGAACAGGGCGGGTAGGCAGACTTAACAGGCAACGGCGCTCGTGTCACGGGCCTGTCCTGCCCTTGCTAATTAGGCGCCCTCTTGCGCACGTACCATGGCCAGAAAACAACAATGCTAAAAAGCGGGCAAAAAGCATAAGGGACCCGCCATTCCTTTGATATTTCTCCATCCAGCATGAAGGTCAGTGACATAAATGGCCAAGAAAACATAGCAGAAGTGGAGCAAACACGTGTGCCGCCAGGGTGTTGATCTTGCCTCCTGATTGGCCGCTCGGCCGGGTCCACCCTCGCACCTATTGGCTGCCACCCGAGGATATGTCTCGCAGGAACAAAAATTGAACTCTATTCAAATTGCTGCGAACAACTTCATTTGAGTGCACATCAGTGATTACAGTCGCAGGGGTAAGAAACACCGAGCAGTTGCTGGTTTCTTGGGAGCTTACCATTGTCGAGTCACCGCCCGACTTACTATGGAAACCGCTTCCAGATGCTCACAGGGATGACTGCCAGAAGAGATTCGGAAAATAGTTGCTAGAAATCATCAATAACCATTGAAAAAAAAAACAGTTGTCATACATGGATTAACATTGCAACAAGTTGCTAACACGAGTGCTACATCAATCAGCTGCGACCAGGGCATCTAAAAGAGTGCTGAGAAGCGCAATACCAGAAGTAATTAAGTTTCGCACTACTTCCGGCGTCATGAAATCAGTGACGGCGCTCTTGCTACTGTCTCTGCTTAATAGCTTCGAAGTGTACGAAGCCGCTTCGACCAAAAAATTGCCCACGGAATTGCGGCCTCAAGCGCTGAAAAATGGGACTCAGGGCCTGCCCAAAACATCGCCAACCCCAAACGTCCCAGTTGCAAAATCCACGACCCAACAAAGCATCAAATCCGTGGCCAAGGAGGACAAATCCAATAAAACTAAAATCGAAATTCTGCTGACGAAGATTAACGAAACAACGACCCCAAAAGCTGGGTTGGCCGAAGAAACTGTCAACCTGCAAAGGAAACTGACAAATCACGTGTCATCCAATGCAGCCCTTAATAATGTAAGTTGATTATCATAGTTTGGTTAGAACAAACTTGAGTTATGGGAACGAAATTTAAAGGTACCATTTTAAGTCGCTTCGCATAGCTACCCATAGCACTCTTGCATTGAACATTTTATTCTTGTTGACATTATTTGAGGTATAAAGAACAGCATTAAAGTTAAGAATCCTGGAATTGTTTAAAACACACAGCTCTCAAACGGTTCATTACAAAATTAGAAGTTTCTCAAAATTCATTTTTAAGGCCATGTTTTCCAACCTCTTTAAAGATGGAAGACAATTTTCAACGAATATTGGAAGGAGAGACATTGTGTTACATAAAAACTAACATGCTAGTACAATGTTAAAAATATAAAAATTAGACAAAAAAAGAAGTATATAATGTAAATCAATGCATTACATAAAATGCATAAATTTTCTCTACATCTTAACAATTAAACGTGCTTTCCAATGTTAAATTATATTCTAAAAAACATTTAAAATCTGCAAAGATATGCCATCTTTGATGCACCTCTTGCAAAACGCCGTTATCAAAATACGAGTTATCAAAAGGATAGAAAACATCTGAAACCTTAAATTTCTCACAAAAATCTTACGATGCTTTCTTGATTATGAGCATAAAATCTAGGAGTCTTCTAATTTGCCATGATCACATTTTGAAGTTAAACTACTTTTGTAAAGAGAATTTCTTGCAGGAAATTCGTTTTCCCGCCAAAAATGAGACTTGGCAGATCACTCAAATGCATGGAAAAAAGAGTAAACTTAAGTTTTCTAGTTTCCTCAATGAAAAAACAGTATACCGTATATACCCGGTGTATCTGTAATTCTAAACGAGTTATATGTTGAAAACAGCTAAAAACAATGCAGTTTTTTAACAATGTAGCCTATGTATCGAAAGGATAAAAAAAATCAAAGTTTTTATACGTTTTTACTACATTTTTATACTTTGAATTTGTAAAGAAAAGTTAATTTTTTCTTCAAAATCTTCAATGATCAATGATGCCATTGGGAGTAAGTAAACTGAAAATTGAACAAGAACTTTCATACAACTGAGTTTTGAAATTCTTAAGGTAAAAGGTGACAAATGTCAACACAGGGCCGAAAAGGTTAATGATTTAGTATTATCAGTTTACCATATCTAAAGAAAATCAAGAAGTCTGCAATTAATTTGTATGTGGTCAAAACTAACAAAAAGAAACTTCCTAAACTAAAAAAGTATAAAACCGATCAAAAACCTTGATAATGAAATGAAACACCACGCAACAATGCTATAATTTTTGAATGAACTTCATTCGTGAGATATGTTTAACAAACTTTTTTGTACCGTTAAATGTACTCAAATAAACTAAAACATAAATAAAACCACATACCGAGAATGTAATTTGAGATAAAACACGCTTTATCCGCGTAATGTAACCTTTTCCGCATTGATCCATAATGCAAATTAAGCTGCGCAAAAAGTCTTTGTTTCATAAAAATCGTGACATTTTGCTTAACTTTTGCATTTCTTTGGCCTAAATTCAGTGGAGTGTTTCGGCGTACAATTAGCAATGATTAAAACATAGTGTACGGATATGGTACTCGCAAAAATGCGTTAAAAATTAACAAAAAAAAACACGTGAGAAACAGAAATCACCAGCTATTCAGCAATGGCTGACCTCGAGGAAGTGTCATTGCAGACAAAACTTTAAGATAAGAAGTGCATAAACCTGCGTCGCACAATGGCAATAAAACCGTAATAACAGTGACGATACGAGAAATAAAAAGCCACGCACAGAAAGCTTAATCTGACATACGGCTTATATGAAAACGATGAAAAACCGCTCCCAGCTCGTCCAATTTGTGAGGATGCTAAACTGCAATATGTCAAACTTAAGGAGTGCTAATAACTTCCCTGGGTATAAGAAGCCAAATAAGGAAGAATCGGCAATAAAGCAGATGCATGGGAAAGATAATAAAAATGCCTAATGAGAATTGCACAACTTAAAGCAGAGAAAAAAACGATTAATAATGACAATTGAAATACACCAATTAGTCGTCATTGTTTATTGTTTAATTATTCTAATGAAGAAAAGAAATTAAAACTTTTCGAATGCAATGATAGACTGACGATAAAGTGGCAGTACAACATTTTTTAAAAGTCAAGAACTGAGAAAATAAAAACAAACCATATGATTTTGTGCATTGTCTGCAATGCACCTGGATCGAAATCAAACATTTAGTAAGTTTAATTATTGCAGGTATGAAATGATTCCAATATTTGGTAAGGAGGTTTCGAAAATCGGAAAATTGAATTAATAATAATATTGCAATAAATTTAGAATACATATGGCTGAAAATAAAACTGATTAAACTTGGTGAATATAAATGAATTACTGATAGCAAATAAAGAAAGTACCAAGTTGAAATTATTTGAATTTTAAAACATTCAAAAAAAGGAAAGCTAAAAATCAGTCCTAGACAAAGATGGATTTTTTTTTACAACGGCATTACATGTAAATTGATTCTTTCGATATCTTCAAGTGGTTGGGAAGGGCCGAAGCAATGAAATGCGAAACTTGTAGTTTACCACAACCAATACTTTATTTCAAATCGCTCAACGTTTCGGGCACCACATAATGAGCTCAATGCTCTTAAACCTGAGGAAATCAGGCAAAAATTCGTCCATTCGTCTTAAACTAAGTTTTGGCAAGTTTTAATCAAGAAACAACCAAAAACTGAGTTAAAATCTCGTGCTCATTCTCTGGCCTTTGTTATGAGAATGTTTGTTGCTACAAGGCGATATAAATTTAAATGGCGAATGTCACTTTTTCACCTGATTAAAATGGAAGAATTTTTGCCTGATTTCATCAGGTTTGAAGAACATTGAGCTTCTTATGAAGGCTTGTTGGCCGAAATGTGGAGCGGTTTGAAATAAAGCATTAGTTGTGGTAAACTACAAGTATCGCATCTGTTTCAATACATGTACAGTGTAGTACAGTAATATTTAAACTTTTGTTTGCAATCCTAGTGTAGATAGTAAATTATAAACAATGTAAAAACGCTTTTAAATGTTATCAAATGTGATTCACATCGTGAAAAATCTTGCTGGTTACTTATAAAAATCAATCAAAAAATTTAAAATTTCCGGTTTAAAAACCGTTAACAGTAGCCTATAGTAAACTATTACGAAAGGATTTGTTAATATATTACTTTTTAAAGCGGACAAGTACATACACTTTAATGTGGATACATATGGCATTTAGCTGCTGACTGTAGGGTACTGAGTTAAATCGACATTATGCACTTATAAATGTAGACGTAAAAGTTACAAACGTACAGTATACAGTATGTGGTAGACAAATTCGGTTAAAAAAATTCAAGAGCACTTTTATGTTAAGGGGCGCATACACACAATAAAGACTAGTTTCATTTTGAAACCCATATATCCCATTATGTGCTATAACTGTACCCATAATTAAAGCAAGAACGAGGACCCAGTATTTTAAGCACTTTCATGGGCGGTAATTTTACGCATTATATTACATAACTTCCAATACCAATTAGAAATCTGAACTTTCAAGGATGTCGGTTATGCACACGACATACCCCAGCCTTTGATATGAAACAGTTTTTTATACAGCGATATGAAGGAAGATTTGGCAAACACAGATTGGCTGCGGCCATCTAGCACTTCCGTATTGAAGACAGGAGGTCCAAAAAAATCCATTAGATCCAGGAAATTGTCATGAATTGCGATGCCATGCCAAACTAAAGATAACTACGAATAATTGAGCATGGGAATGAATTTCCTCCATGGAAATATATTTAATGCCATTCTACAGGGTGAGACACAAGTCAGTCGACATTAATTGAACTAAGGGATCATCCATAAAGGGTGTGCTACATTTTTCCAGGTTTTTAAACCTGTCTTGTATTAGCGACCTTATAATGGTAAATAACACCCTACAATTATTTTAAAATTAATTTCTGCAAACCTACAGATTAGAATATGCGAGTAATGAACGTAATCAAGCGTTAGTATCTCAAAACGCATGCTGTCAAAATACATGTACGCGTTTTTGGAAATATATTAATAACAACTCAGAAAGAATGGTATAGTACGCGCTTATTTCTTATAAATTCATCTAAAGAAAATACCGAGTACCTAATTTAATCTGTGCTCATGTTAATGTAAAAAGGCAGTACATTCAACACAGTATATTGATTCCATTATTATTCATGTAACATCTTACAGTACACAAAATAATTTTATGACATTTATCTTTTGGAAATTCCAAATCGTTAATTGCAATAAACTGTACAATAAACAAAAATGGGGAGTTTTTAAAAGTTTAAAACTTTATAATGCTGTCGTTTCGAATTGGTATTTTTAAAAAAAAATATTAAAACCTACAAATATACATGTACAGTATAATCCATTTTGTACAAAAGTGTGATATATTAATGAAAAAGTAACAAATCTCGTCGCCTCTTAATTTTTGATAAAGTAGACAAATATAAAACAACAACAAGAGCTAGAACATTATAGGCCTACAGGTAGTTTGATCTTGAAAATTCTAAATCAGACACAAATCACGTGCACGATATTTTCAAGAAACATTACCATCTTCTCAAAGTTTCAAATATTGAATGATACATGTAGCCTACTATATGTTGTGTTGTTTCTTACTTTATAACATAATGCTAGCCTAAAATGGAAAAAATCGTCCATATTTTTAAAATGAAAAGAATAAAGGTATAAGGTCTGTTTATCAATTAATTTTTTTCCCGGTAAAAATAACGTCATTCATAAACGTAAGTCAATAATGTCAAAAACATGAACTTCGGAGGAGCAAACCAAACTTTCAGATAGATATCATTAATGTGCAAATAAGCAAGCGTTAACTTCAAAGGACCAAATGCATAAAATTGCCATTGTCAATCAGAACTATATGTGATTCAATTCTACGAATCACTTGAGAGAGAATGCATCGGACTCACGCCATAAATTTTCGTGAGATGATTCGTGGTATGCGTGTAATTCAGCGCATCACAACCCTTTTTTGCATTTAGAATGCGCGATGATACTAAGTTTCAAAACTATCGATTTCAATGCTAGAAAATAATCATGGTCATTCACACACGCGTGAAAATTGGACTAGAAGCGAGAGCATTTTCCCAGGACCGAAGCAAATTGAATAAAATAACGCTCGAATTAACAATAAAAAGTGAATCTCACTGACACCGAATTCCGACGAGATATCATCATATAAGGTTCAATGATATTTTAGAGACAAAAAAATCCGAAAAGAAAAAATACAAGCATGTCAAACAGATTGGATGAAATTCCCAATGATTTGCTTATTTTGATATAGGCTAAGATCAAACTTATTGGGAGCAAAAATTGCGTAGCGATAAATTCGACTCGTTGCGAACACGCTTTCAATTGTTACAGATATCAAAAAACCACCGAGCCATGGGATAAGTGTCACGAATGATTTCCACCAAAACATTTAAGTGAAGGTGAACATCCCAGTAATCAGCCATAAATATTACATTAAGGAAAATTTTCACCTCGAATTGATGAAATCTTCACAAAAGATATAGTTAACAATGCCCATCACCTTTGAAAATATCCGACCAAGGATTTGCCCTTAAAGATCTACCAAACATTGGTAGACCATGTTTGGTGAACCGTCTGTTCACCCTGTACTGCATAGATATTTAGATATGCGTTTTCGACTGAAACACGCAAGACAGTTTTGAAGAAATTGATTTCTAGCTAGATAACGCCAAGACATGTCAGTAGCATCTGAAAGCAGTGAATGAACGACAAGATTTTGAAAAATTCGATCAGAATCTTGTGTTCACACACTGCATGCATGCAGGGCATATAGAATCAATGTTCAGTATGTCTACGAATGTTAATTCCCTGACTTAACAGCATAATTAACCAAACTAATTGTATTCCGGGGATTTTTGCATATCATCATCGGATGAAAACAAAAACATGGCAATAAAATTTCCGCTAAATTACACGCTGCATTCGGTTTACCCGTGATAAATTCTCCTGCCGAGAAGGAAAGCAGAATTAAGTACAATATGCAAAAAAAAAAACTACGGAAACAAAACCCAATCTCCATTGTCTTCAAATTCCTTCGACCAGCTTGATCAACTTCCGGTTTCAGAAGTTTCTCTGAACACCACAATTTCGATACCACCATTCCAACAGGAGACTTATTTACTCAAAACAACCAAAATCTTAATGCATGTAGTTCCGCAAGATTACAATCAAAATGGCGGAATTATAGGCATATTTATTCGGTAATTCATTAGTTTCCATTTCTGTGGAGAAATAAAAACACCGAATTTGGAGACAACAATGCGAATGGAATTCTCGTTTTTCCCATTATAGCTCGTGATCAGCAATAAAATTATTAAACACATTCCTGCATATAAAAGCTCAGAAAGATACGATTCTTTGCTTACATATACTCAAGTTTGCCCAATTATGTTCCAAAATTGCATTTGCATTTCCTTTATGCTATGACATGGCGCCATTTCAAACAATTGAGTCAAGTCGACACGCACGGCACATAGAATCATTAGAAAATAGACTAAAGGAACACGTATTATTTTACTTTAAAAAATATTGTTTCCGATTATTATTTTTTTTTTTAAAAAATAGTGCATAAAAAACTCGAAATCGAAATGATCGAAACAACAATTGTTTCTATATTTGAAAAAGTTTTTTTAGATAACTGGACATTATTATTGCACATATTTTTAATAAAAATAAATTCAAATGATAAACTTCAAAAGTTTTTAAGATTTTTGCCCTAAATTTTAGGGATTTCAGCCCTAAATGGGCTGATAGTCAAATTAGATAAATTTGGATTCAAGTTTTGTAAAGTTAATGTGATTTATTTTTAAAGGACCTTTGCGATTTAAAACGAGTTAAACTACAGACTGTTCCAAAGAAAGATATTTGAAGAAGCAACAGCATATGCGCTTTCGAAACTGGGGTTTTTCAACGAATTTGTAACATCTTGCATTGAAACGATGAAACCTGAAATTTCGTCCCACGGGGTTTAAACCTACCACAGCCACCATGATAATGATTTAATTAAGAACAATGCAACGAATCTAATTGGGTATCACTGTAATGTGAAACTTAGAAAAAACTCAATGAAAAAAAACATGTTTGAAACAACATTTCTGGCATCACAATACCCCCGCAACTAGAGTCAATGTGTAAAAACAAGTCCACTCGTGAGCTTCAACACAAGAGTCAGCCAATTTCAAGCTCCCATTGAGCATCCAAAATAAGAGGCATTGGTCCACTAGAAAGCCCACTTGGGAAATAAAAATATTTGGGAGCAAACCCTTCAGCTTGCATTTTCTCGAGCAGTAAATTCGGGCATGCAAATCTAAGCTCCTTAGTAGGGCAAAAAACTGGAGAAGTGCGTTCGTCAGTTCGGCATTCAGATCCTAGCCATTTATTTGTGTGTCTCTGCCATTATGCCATTGTGCTCCAGGTGAAATCAGCAGATGCAATCCACGCACGAAATCCTTCAGAAACAACAAAAACCCTGGATTTTTATCTACGATCACTACGAGCCATTTTCAAACATCTCCAACTCTGGAAAACAACTTGGAGCACAAACGAAAATTAACCTCATGCACGCTGGAACCAGTTGAATGTTTTGTGAGAATAAACAAGGTTACCATACCATCGCACGATATTTACGAGGGTCAAGGGACACTGTTAGGAATGGGAGGGGCGAAAGCTAACGTTGAGTATTTGTTGTGAGAAACTAAGTGAAGAATGAGGAGCAAGTACGAGGTACGTCTGGAGAGCCACTTGTGGTTAAGTCAAAAAAGACATGTTTTGCAAAATAATTTCGTGAAAGCACTTTGCACTAAATGTATGGAAGCAACCTGTACATGTACAGTAATTCAAAAGCAAAATGCACTACATATACGAAAACATCTGAAAATCTGCTCACGTACACTACAAGTATAATGAGACGAAATGATGCATCTCCAATAATTTCATCAAAAACCAGATGCAGCATTTTGATTAAGAAAAGGATGCATGTTGATTAAGAAAAATACGCATGTTCGCCTTAGGCCCTACCTATAGTCTTAAAAATTTTATTTTAGATTCGTCGTTCTGGAATCTTAGAAAATTCTTGAAAATTAGCAGCAAATATTCGATGTTCGATGATTTTGCAATGCACTATCTGTAGAGTTGAATAATTGAATAATTTCATATGGTTTTAATTCTACGTCAAAAATGTTCTGGTAGATGAAAAAATGCTTCTGTTGTACATGTATACCTTTTAAGTTCAAGAGACTCCCTGATATAGTCTGCCATAAGTCAAAAGATCTTCCTTCCGTATATACAAAGCATTACAACATTTTGGTAAAAACTAGTCTATCTTGCGCATAAAAGCGTGTTACTTACAATAAAAAGCGTGCAAATTAATTTCATATGGGATAAGATAAATGCGTAGGAAATGGATACTGGTGGGTACTAACTAATTAGCAATTTATTTGGTCACTTCATTTCGGTTACACGAACCACCGATTCGTGAAATGACTGGCCCAAAAAAACGTAAACGAAAACTCAAGAGCATGGTGGATTGCAAGATATTTACGAGTTAATAGTATAGACAAAATTTGTGGAAAATGCAGCAGTTTATATTTGTGTGTTTGCACGGTTAAATGCATGAAGCATATGCGTAATGCGAATTGACGCAATCTGGCCAGGAATTTTAGCAAACAATGAGGATACACAAAACAAATTAGGAATTATTTGTGCTAGCAAATTAGTGAAAAACATCAAGATGCCCACCATTTTAGTCCAATTTTTAAATGTTATCAACACAAGAAAGAGTTCACTCAGGGCGTAAAATGCATGTTAAATTTATGAAAATCGAATACAAGATTGGATGTATTCTGTATTGGAAGTTCTATGAGAAATGCGTAAACCGCAACCAAGCTATTATGAAAACTAAATCTGAAATAAAAACGTACTTAGACATATAGAAGCAGTATCCAATATTGGAATTTAAAAAGAAAGCATGATATTTCATTCAAACAAACAAATTGTATGCCTTGCAAAAATAAATGCAATAGTCACAGTGAAATACTGTTTTGCCTTAGCAAAACTTCCGTGCAGTTGATCAGAAAACGTGATAGATGGCGCTGAAACTTACTGTATGTCAACGCCAACCAAACTTCATCCCACTTTGTAACTTGAATTCTGGAAATTAAGGACCTTGTCAGAAAACATGCATCGGGCATACGTTAAATAGTCTAAATGCATCATACTGTAGATGGCGCTGGTATAATTCAGCACTATAGTGTAATATATCCTGTTCCATGATTACATGTACTTTTAAACCCATTGCTAATATGAAACTCTCTTAACGTTTTACAGAACAGCGCACTGAGTTACTACAACTATCCGTTCCACCAATACGCACTTCCGGAATGCGCCACCCAGCAAGTATGCAACGCCGTCTACACCCGATTAGACCGCATCAACGCCCTCTGTGCCTGTCCGCAGAAGTTCGGAGACCCTTGCTCCATCTCGTTCGGCAGCGATGACGCCCACACCATCGAACTGGTCACTGACAACAGGGGCAAGGTGCGAGTGGACAATGTTCGGTTGTAAGGGAGGGGGGGTGACTAGTTGAAATTCGAAGATAAATTCGTATTTTTCGTTTATTTTCAGGCACTAACGCTAATCAAGACGTGCGAACCCATCGGGTCAGTCAGGGAATGTCGTGGTTCCAAGGACTGGTCACTCCTGGCTCTGCAGAATGTTCGCACGGGCAAAAGCCACTACCTGGTGGTTTGCCGCTGCGTCCAGCATGGAATACTCGAAGGACCCATTGCTCACGAAAATCCTCCCTATGCCAAAATACCTGGCATCAGGGTCTACGGCATGATTTGCATACGAGACGTCTGGGGCAGAGGTCAGACTCAAAGAGGATCCAGGAGTCCGAGGGACGCCAGAGCAAAAAAGCTCGTGCGAAGACGTAAGTCAAAACTTCCTTATTGGGCAATTTCTGACCAAGCTTTCATTATTAGTCACTTTAAAATATAGGAATTGTCTTAGTTAATTCCTCACGATAAAGGAATATTTTTTTTGTGTGCTAAAAAACATGAAATTGACAGTAAATTTTAAGCAGAATTTTTGGCAAAATGTACAATTTCATGATAGGCGCAAGTTTAACAAAGCGTTTGGCAAAACAAGGGGTCAAAAATTAATGTACATGTACCTGATAAGTTAAGTAAATTAAAAGTACATGTACATGTAAAGAACTTCATTATGGTTAATTGATAATTTGTCAAATGAGGTGAGTGTGATGACCACGGGAAATTACCTTTTATTAAAAATAAAAAAATATATTTATTCATTGACGTCAGCACAAGGGCTTTATCAGCAACTGCATTTTATACGGTTAGTGGAGAAATATGCATATAACTTGCATCAAGTTGCAAACATTGCACTTTATATGAAGGGTTAATTGATTTAAAAATAATTTAAAATATGTATACGATAAACATCTTCACATGTTGCTTGATGGGATTTTGGCAACGTACGAAGGAAAGGACGTAGGTGATAAAGGAAGTACTGCAGGCCTACATAAGCGTCCAATGCAAGACATAGCTGTTTATGTCCTTATAAAATATTTTTCCATCAACCAGGATGCATTCAGTGGTTTTAAAAAAAAAACTAAAGTTCAAAGAGGTATGTGGTCAAGCCAAAATTTCCAGACATTTTTCTACGGTAACAGTACATCGCCGTTTTTGCTGGTGTTAATTAGTCGAAATACACGGGCTGGACTTATTCAATCTTTTGTGCAATGAAAAGGAATGGAGGAAAACGCGCACAATGCCAAACAGCTTCGTCCTTGTATTGAATTTCGGCGTCCATCCGCAAACACAACACCCTGCCATCAAAGCACCATTGCGCATTTCCTTTTTTTTTACCTTAACCCATTGCTGACTTTAGACTGGAAAATATTTTTATCTCTTTTTTTTTCCTTTCATTGTCATCCTTTATTCCTCGCCCTAACCTCCTTTACACTTCTACAGGCAACCTTCCCAAAATGCCTTGGCACTTGATGCAAGAATTCGTTCGAGACACCAACTGGAACTGAAGAATGGTGGAAAAAAAAGGTGAAAGAGCCTTCTAATATGCCTAAAAAAGCCGTGATACTGTTTCCCTATGGCAGTTAGCTTTTTTCGTGACATTATTTTCGAAGAAGAGGATAAAAAACAAGCTACGGGACAACGAAGACAACACCTCGGAAACAATGGATGAACTTTTTGAAATGGCAAACTAGTGAAGAGTGAAATTAACTATTAGTGAAAGCGGATCCGGGTGAAAACTACAAATTGGGTACTCCAACAAAAGTGCAACGAGGAACTGGAATTTGTCTGTAGTATTTATAATCCCTTACGTCTTAAGGACAGCTAGCTCCAGAATGGACACTAGATATTGATACAAACTAGGTTGTCATACACTAATTTAAACAATTTAATGCCCTCTGCATGGTCTGAAATTACCATTCTTGTGACTATACCTTTTAGCTTATTCGATGTCACTAGATGGCGTTGCTGGTTAGATGGCTGTCTTTCACATAGCCCTGGACAATGCAGTTCTCTTCTGGCGATAAGTGTTCAAAACGATTTTTAAAAAATGAAAAATCAGGTTTCAGGGCTTAATTGTCAAAAGTACAATTGCTGTAGCCATCAATGGAAATAACTATAAAGTAATGCCGGCTTCAATTTATCAGAATGGATACGCAATTCAACTGGATGCTAATTTGAAGTGCTGAATGAAGCCTTACAAATTAACGACTAAAGCTTCGGGATTTCACTGAAAGTCTACAACTACATTTGTACATTGTACAGGTTAAATTCAAAGTACATGTAAATTACTGCACAGTAACGCCCCCTACTGAGTCGAGTGTACTATGTTTAAACTCGCAAACATGGCGAGTTCATTACAATGAATGAGTATATATTTTTAGGCCTTACATTTGTACCATGAAGTTGAAAAATACAGTACAAACTGTACAAATATTGGACTACCGGTATTTCCCACTTGTGCAAAATAAAAATACGGGGATTTTTTCGTGCATTAAAGTAAGAACAAACAGTGTGCTACCATTACGATCTACAGGGACGTCTGCTAAAATAAGTTATTATAAAGTGTTTCTTGTTGTTATGTTGTTTATCTATGAACTGGATTTAGGGATACCGTACGTAAAATACAAGAGAAGCAAACTAGGGTCTTATTTATTTGTGTTTGCCTGTTGCTGGGAAATAAAATTGGGCAGTGTGACAGGGTTTTTGATTCAATGAAATTTGTCTTCCGCTCCAGTTATTTATAGGGAAAAAAATGTTTTCAAATGTCAATTGAATATTGTTGAATTTTCCTTACAGCATTCCGTATATGACTATATACCAATAAACAAGCAAGGGTTGACACCTCTAATAAACCCCATGGATTTATTTTTACAATAATGACCGGGGTTATGTTAGAATATTAGTCATGACTTATAATCAGTTAAGTCTTAGACAGAAGTTGGTTGGTTTGGGTCCATTTACTATGAAAAACTTTATCAGCATAGCAAAAACAAAGTCGCTATTTTTCATCAACCAAAAATTAAATTCCGTAATTCAAAATTTTAAAAACCAAATCACTGAAAATCAATCTGTAAAACAGTATGAAAATTGCTGTTTTCAGAAAAAATAAATCAAAGTACACATCTACAATATATGAGTTAGTACATGTACAACAACCAGAATTTTTCAAAAATAAATAAGTCAATTTTAAATTAATAAAAACGGAAATTTTATTGCAAAAAAGTACATTACTGTAAATGTATGTGAACACCCTCCTATAATGGTAGAATTTGCTGATTTCTGGTCATTTGCCTAATTTTTTACCTAACGAATTATGATGATTATTATTCTCTACGAACTGGGTAAGTTCGTAAGAAATTTTAATGACCTCATATGAATAAATTTTAGTGAAAATTTAATTATTCGAGAGTTGGCAAATGAATTGAAAATATCATTTGGGGCAGTACATAAAATTTCAAAAAACAAAGAAGAGACTGGAACAGTCGTCAACAAACTACATTTTTCAGAGCAAATGTAACGACCTGTAGTTTTCTTTTCTCAGATAGGTTACATGGACGGCGTGTTCTGAGTTTGTTTCTAACTGCTTCCATCTCTTCTTTGTTTTTTTGAGATTTTATAAACTAGTACTGCCATGCATGATATCATCAATTCATTTGCCATCTCTCGACATTGAATCTCCTCGAAAATTCAATTGGATACATGTAACTTTTTCACTTTGCAAACCAGAACTCTTTTTGTTTAGACCACAATGAACTAAATTTTTTTCAGAACTTACCAATGTGGTGAGAAACTAGTTAGTTTTTATACCCAGAAGTTATATCATAATAATTTATTAGGTGAAAAACAGCTAAATGGCGACAAATCAGCAAATTCTACCAGTATAAGAGGATGTTCACATAATTTTTTTCCATGAAATTTTCGTTTACAGTAATTCAAAATTTATTTATTTTATAAAATTTCTGGTTGTTGTTACATCACCCATGTAACGTGTTATTATAAATGTGCTTTGAAAAATCTACACCATTAACTTTTTTCAGAAAACCGCAATTTTCATACTGTTCACATGCTTTTTCTGGCTACTATAAGTTTCTTGAAAAGAAACAGCAAAACTAGATGCTGGATCCCAGCATCGTCAATTTCGCAACATTTCATCAATAAAAAAAAATGTCCCAAATCATTCATCGATGATTCATTTGCCTGACTGGCACCTTTCTCGAGGCCTTGAAGAAAAGGTGGCATCCTGCTGCTGAAGAATTGTGTAAAATATTTACTTTGCGAGTTCATATCCCACCAGAAGACAACAGGCCAGCAAGCACGTTCCATGCCAGCAGCACAATTTCCTCATTTTCCCAGTAAAAAGAAAGGAAGATATAACACATTCCTTCATTTTCATTTTAAGGTTAACATCCGAGGCAGCGTGGTGTGAATTTAGCCACGCTGTTGGCAAATTGTAAGAATGTTCGTTCGGCCTTCCAGAGACATAATAAACGGACCATGCATGCTGCTCTCACAAGAAATAATGTGCATTCAACGGTAGTTTTTACATGTGTAATTCAAAAAGTTCAATGCATCCAACCCAAAGAGAATGTTAATAAACAGGTGTGGAAAAATATCAACTTGTGCACAATAAACGATGGATTTTCTCGCGTATCAATAAGAACCGGAACACGAAAAGATGGCAAAATCAAAGTCGAATGGCACATCCAACAACAGGCTTCAAAAAGTTGAACCGAATTGAAAAAATGGTAGGCGGGAATTAATTTCAAAATGTAGTCTTCCTCGTGGGAGGATTTGTCCGCTCAAGATTTACCCACACCTTCGGGAAAGTATGGGCCATAGTTTTTGCTGGGAACAATGCCTCTGCCATTGGCAAAACTATAGTTTGCATGCATCAGTGAAATCATAGTTGCTTCAAAGAAAAAAGGATTTAGTGAGTTGATACATGAGGATGCTCAAGAACGTCTTGCACATTTCAACCCGGATCTAACGAAACCTGTTATAGCGATTTAAGTTATAATGCATGCATGGTTCATTGGTTTCTATTAAGTTTCATTACGTCAACTCAGTTGAGGAAGAAGAATAAAAAATTGCATGTGCACAGTCCTGAAATTGAATGTGCATTTACAATTTTGTTTTTAATTTAAAGGCATTCAATTTAGAAAATGAACTCAGTATGGAATAATGAATTTTAACGGCATCTTCAAGTTGGCGGAACATCGGCTAATTGGAGTAATATTTTCATGGTTAGTCTTTCAAACGTTAGCATGCTAATGTCCCATAGCATCGAGTCCCAATTATGGAGTACATATACGTAAAGCGCTTGGGCCATCACTAAAATATGTTTTCATGATTAAGAAATCCGTAACGAAATAACGAGTTGAAATTATAGCCTAACTGTTGACAACATTCACCAAACAACAGTTCTCAATTGTCCCTTAATACACAGATTAGGTTAGGATAAGTCAAAATGAGAATTTAGTAAGCGTTTTTTTTTAACATTGCTTTTTTGGAAATCTGAAAGCAGATTTGTAAGACACAGAGTGGCACACAGATCACAATTGGTCAAAAGTGTAGCCATCGATTGTATGCCGCCTATGTACCGTAAAAACG
>JAQGAO010003118.1:0-17816 GCA_034697705.1 Ommatoiulus sabulosus | reverse complement strand
GAAATCACGCCTTACAGTCTATAATGAATCTTTGGCAGCAGTCAGTACGGCGCATTTACTTACAGCAGGATGGAAAAAATTCCCGCTTTTCAGTATATAAAACTATTTGGCAACAGTGAGTGCGGTACAGTGTACATGTGCATGAATTAAAATGTACCCGAATTGAAGAAAATCACGCCTTTCATTCTACGCTATTAAACGAAGGTACTGTACTATATTAATCCTTTTAAGTATACATTGTTCAGTATTATGTTGGTCAAAAACTTGAGAAAATTTCTGCATGATTATACTTTTATTAATGTTCCTGCTGATCAACATGTACATTTTACTGTTTCTCCTCTTCTATTGCTAGATCTTACTGCTGAATGTACAAGCATTCAGTATAAAGCTTTGCTTACATGTTTTTTCTCAATAAATGCTCTTATAAGAGATTAAGCTACACCGTATTTGACTAATCTGGGCAAAACTGATATAATTTGAGCGCATCACGCAAAAACCCGACAAATGAACAAATTTCTGTCGGGTAGATTTCCATTTATCAGAGTTCGACTGTACTTGCTTAGTTTGGACCGAATTGAAATGAGTCGTACAACCAAATAGGGGACGAAGAACGTTTTACTAAAAAAAAAACACCATTATTTTGCATCTCTGCCTACATTGCAGGATAAACGCGCCATTAAATGTATTTAATCCCCTATGCCAAATAAGATCGGCGATGACGCCATTCCCCGCATCTTTTATGCAGGTATCAACGTTTAATTTGACAAAAGCTGTTCTATCACGAACATTCAGCGACAGCCTACCGTCTTCTACGGTTTTACGTCATGCAATTACGAGAATTAGCCTTTTAAAAACGATGACGCTCGGCGTAATGGCTTTCGAAATGACCATGCGGTTGGTTTGCAGCGTTACCGCCATGGCTTCAGCTGTGAGTCATGCCCTCGAATGCATCATTTACATGTGTTATTCGGGGAGAAAGAGGGGAAGAACCCAATTATTACCATGGAAATGCTCACCAAAATCAATACCTTTCACGCGCCTCGTAACGTCGCCGTACCAAACAAGGGCTAAGCGCTGAATTTACGCGGGAAATGACGTCAATTTTTAGACAGACGAACAATATTTTTCACGAGCATTTAGCGAACATCCTATTGTATATTTCGTCGCGATTCCCAATAACCGCGAGAATTTTATCTCCACCGGATGCGACGACAAATGTTACCCAACCATTTCAACCTCACTTCCGTCTAGCGAGTTACATATTTACATGTATGCTCATTTCTAATTCTATCAATTGCGTAAATTTCTAAATGATCCGTGCAGAATTCATGCGGTGCCACTGTCTCACTCCTTACATCGAAGCAATTATTTGGAAAAATAAATTTTCGTAAAGAAAAATATTCCGATATATGCGTTACCAGCTTATATCCTTTCCTGACTTTTCCAGGTTTAAAAAAAAACAAAAAAACTGACCAATGACAATGTCAAAACTTTAGTATACGAGACTGGTTCTCCACAACCAGTATATTTATTGATTTCTCAACATTTCAGCGCGACTACGCCTTCATCATGTAAAGTTATTAACATACTGTATTTTGCAAAATCGACACAGGAAAATATTTTAAGAAAAATTTTAAAAATATGAAAAAATTATGAAATTTTGGCAATTTTGTATTCGAAAAACCTGGGAAATTTTGCAAATTTGTACTCGGAAAACGTGGGAAATTTTACGAATTTGTACTCGGAAAACGTGGAAATTTTGCGAATTTGTACTCGGAAAACGTGGGAAATTTTGTAATTTTGTACGCGGAAAACGTGGAAAAATGTTCAATTTTGTACGCGGAAAACGTGGAAAATTTTTGAATTTTGTACTCGGAAAACGTGGAAAAATTTTCAATTTTGTAATCGGAAAACGTGGGAAATTTTGCAATTTTGTACTCGGAAAACGTGGAAAATTTTTCAAATTTGTATTCGGAAAACGTGGAAAAGTTTGCAATTTTGTACTCGGAAAACGTGGGAAATTTTGCAATTTTGTACTCGAAAACGTGGGGCATTTTGCAATTCTGTACTCGGAAAACGTGGGAAGTTTTGCAATTTTGTTATTCGGAAAACGGGAAATTTTGCAATTTTGTACTCGGAAAAAGTGGGAAATTTTGCAATTTAGTACTCTGAAAACGTGGGAGATATTTCAATTTTCTATTCGGAAAACGCGGGAAATTTTGCCAATTTCTACTCGGAACACGGGCCCTGAGCTAACCATGTAGAAGCATTAATTTTGTATCGTTGAATTTCCCTGACTTGTTCAAAATAAGCCATTCTTCCCTGACTTGTCAAGACATTCTCAAGTTCCCTGATTTTTCCAGGTCTGGGGGTACCCTGTAAGAAATGTTTTCTCGTGCGTGGAAAACGTTCTTCAAAACACGTATAGGCATACAATACATATATAGAAATCATATTATACATGCAACGACTATACATTTGAATTCCATAAATATTAAAATGTCGAGCCTCAAGCTAAAATATTTCCAAATACACCAACGTAATTCTGTGCAAATTATCTGCCTTACAAAAAAAATGCTCTTGCCATATTCTCATGTCTATGTGGGCAGAGTTTGAAATGAGTCTACAGATGGCTCTGCGTATTACCACTATCGCAAAAACGAGCTCTTATTCAAGAATGTAAACAACATCCTATAGAAAGCCCACCCACCGTTCAATTTCCCCTTTTTGGAAAATTAAGTTTATGCTGACAACGGACGTCGGGGACGACAACAAGCAAAATCCAAATTCAATGCAAATGCGGCACTGTGCATATAACTCCGGCCAAGCCTCGCTTATAAAGAATGTGCAAAATGGAAACCAAAGCAGCAACAACGACATCCACGCTTGGTAACAGAGGTAATACGATTTTGCATCACATACATGCAGTTGCCAAAACAGTTTCAAAATATACAGTACGAGTACTTTTTCCAGCGAAGTAGAATGATATTTGCGGCGTGAATTAGATTCAAGTCCACGATGGGAAAATGACATTGACCGTTTTGAAATGTTTGCAAGCTTCCCCACCAACTCTCTTTCAGAGTCTTTCATAAGATTTTTTTTGCAAGAAAACAGAATGTTGAAGTTCTTTAGAAATGCTTCATTATTTTAATAGCTGCACGTTCCCATTTCACATACCCATTTAAAAAAGGAAAGTGATTTCAATTCCTACACAGTACTTTGAAAATTGAAAATCCAATCCCTAATCGATCAGACATTAGGCCATTGGAAATTGATTCCTTGTTTAACGACCTAAAAATAGTTCTGTAGTGGGGCGGACGGGACCTTTTTTTATTCGAAAAATATTGTTAAACCGAACCACATTATACTGTGACCGAACTTTCAATTTTTAAGGGGCGGGCGGAATTTTTTTTTGGCATTTAAGTTCAGTGAAAGCCGCTTAATTTAAGCCGCTATTTTAATTCGATCACGCTTAATCCGATAAGCCATTTTATTCGATCAAAACCTTCGGAACGGATTTTTTCCAATACTTTTCCATATATTGGATCATCTCATCGCTTTATTCGATCAAATTGCCACATGTCTAGATAACTCAAACACGCGAAATAATTTTGAGCAGCTTTCATACAAGCACGGACACGTTTGGACAACGAACAAGCGTGCATCTAAGCATTTAATGCATCAGCGGCTGTACTCAAATGGATTTTCTGCGTTATTTAGAAAAGGAAATTTCATCCGTTGCAGCAAGCATGCAGGCCTCATCCAACACTACTTATAACTTTTCTACAATTATGAAATGCTGATTACGTGATAATTGCATGATAATGGAATCTTCATAAAGTCCATCTGTCTCATAAAGAAGTACATTGACAACTTTTCATTTCCCCTATTGCTGTTGTAATTCTGTTGTATTCTTATTCTGTATCTACCTATACAGTTGAGTAGATTTCTGTAGAAAATCCTGAAGTTTCCAGTCAGATTTTGTTTCTCGTTCCTCTTTCAGGATTTGTACAACTATGATATGTACAAAATGGGGCAATTTTTGTGGGAGACGGGCGGCGGATTTTTGTTTATTTTTTATTTCTTGTTGGGACGGAGCGCCGGCAATGGGGCGGGCGGGAACGCTAAACAAGAAATCAATTATTAGTGGCCTTAAAGGCTATAGTATACGTTAAGATATTAAGAATCATCTTGAGCACGGCATATTGTAATTCTTGATGTTTAATCTGATCAATACACACCCTGTAGATTACACGGCATACCATCATTTGCTTCGCAACCTACAAATGGATTTTATTTTCAGTGATAACCATAGTGAATATTCCTTTATGTGTGGAAATTGGAGATAATTTAATCTCGAGCTTGCATTAAAGCTCTTATTGGACTTAAATTTCACGTTCCACTGAAATGAAATGAAAAGTTTCCATATTCCTTTCAGGGATCCAATTTTATTAGGGCGTTTCTTAAAAGCTAGCGTTATCCTATTGCACAGATTTTTTAACAAAAGCGATTTTGGGAGGAAAATCATGAAATTCAATATTTCTCTTCATCCACCCGAAATACCTTTTGTAATTATAATCAACATAATGCAGAGTTAAACACGAGACGGTATCACATGGCTTTTTCATTAAATCACTGACTAAAAGAATGTCTCCGGGAACGCTTCATCAATGCAATGAATTAAACGTCACGTGATAACAGCATGATTACGAAATCTGCAATAAGGTTCATTGTCAACAGCAATTTCAAAAACCTAAAGACGGTCGGTCTAAGGGTGGGAGCACATTGAGACTTTTAAATTAAAAAATTTACTTACCGACCACTGGCACCACCCAGCGGGCTAACAAGTGCTAATTGAAAACGCATTAGAACTTTACTTGTTAGCCCGCTGGGTGGCGCCAGTGGTCGGTAAGTAAATTTCTTAATTTAAAAGTCTCAATGTGCTCCCACCCATACACGAGGAAAGTTATACCTGGAAACTTGTCAATTTTAGGCGTTTCCGAAAAGTCAAGCGCATATTTCTGAGCATTTTACTAACTGGCTTTTAAAAATGAAAATTTCAAACAATTAACTGAAAGTAATTAGACTTCATTTATGTTATTATAATTGACAAATTAAAAGATTTCATTTCTGGTAATTCACATTCTGAAAAACAGAACTTTTTGAACATGCCGTATTTACAGATATAAGTTTCCTCGTGTATGGCCGGCTTAATGAGCCACTAAAATGTGCAAAGGATATTTTCATGTATGTAGACTCGATCGCTACCACGAAAACTCACTGATGACAACGTGCTCACATGGACAAAATTACCATTACCACAAACTATAATGAAAGATCTAGCATTACATTATATTCAAAATATGTATTTCCAAAATCTCCAACAAATATTATGGCACCGGTGCTTCTTTTAATAATAAGATATCTCGCTGAAATTGTACTGGTGATCAGCATCCACATGGCCATGCAGCAAACCTTATGTTCCTAGGTTGTTAAAACCAATGCCCGCAAACAAACCAATAAAATTTGGCAATACTGGCGACAAGCATGATGGTCAATACGGGCTACAATGTTTGTTCTTGGCAATATATGTGTACAACACAGAACCTAAATGAAATACAAAGTTATCGTACGCCATAACAAAAACTAATCAATATCTGATCAAAAGTAGACCAAACGTAGAAGTTTGGCGCTAAAATATTTGTGCAGAAAGTGTGCTTATTTTTCTCATCCTCCATGCCAATTATTTTTTCATATTAAGGGCATCATATGCGTCATTGCTGACGTCATGCGATTTGCAACCGCATGGAGCATCATACAATTGATCACATTGTGCATAATTATTTATTTTGGCGAGCCCATAAGAAAATTAGGTTTGAACAGAGTCTTCATGGTCAAGCTACAATGTAATCTAAGTTAACAATATGAGCCCTTCACGAGTCAATGCATGCGCATGAAAAGTTAGGCAATATTACGTAATTTGAACACATAGGGCCAGTTGCACCAACTTAGGTTAAAATCTAAGGCTTTCTAACCATGGGTTAAAATTTGACTCCAGGTTAACCTTCGGGTTAGATGTTTGTGTTGCACCAATTAACTCTTGATGAAATATCCCCAGTGTTATGGAACCTATGTTTAACTTGCTGAAACCAAAATGGAGGACGGAAAAGGAACTAACTTTGACTATAATGCTGCCAGATTGCGCATCCTGGCTTCCCCTGTCTGTGTGACCAGGTGATGTAGCATGCACAATTTCCTAGCTAGCTGCATCAGATTCATCTGTAGTGTCCACCATGTTGTTTTTCCTAATAACCCGACGTTAACTCTGCCTACTGGCTGGGTTAACCTATCCATTTTTCCCTAACTCGTGCTTGTTATACAACGGTGGGTTAACCTAGAGTTACACAGTAGGCTAACCCTAGGTTATTCGTAACCCCTGTTGGCGGAACCGGCCCTAAAATATGCAGTTTTTTACGTAAATCTGCATAAAAAAAAGCATTCATTGTTTACCTTTTCACAGAATCGCTCTGCAATATGAGATTGTGTGGTTTATTATCTAAAATCTTCGTCTAGCCCACGCTGTCGACGAGGCCTACCAGGTTGCGTTTTAAGGGGTTTCTGCGGGTTGTTTTCATAAACTCTTACCCATTCTTCCTACCCTTAAGCCTACTACCACATGCCTGTTCGTAATTTGATATAATAATTTGCGATGTATCAGCCATTCATTGGTATGCACAAAGACTTCACAAAAGATGAGAGAAAGAGGATTCTCCCACGGCACCAAAAACACGTCCGCGTAGGCCTACTCCCCCATCTCATTTGCATGGAAAAATGGGATTGTATGTCAGAAGAGTGGCTGAAATGGTATCTCGTGTTTCAAACATTTAATGGACAGTCCCACAAATTAATTCTTTAGGGAATTCTAACGAAAACCGTTATCAGGTTGAAACATAAACATCAGTCTGTCCGCGAACGCATAGACAAAACCGTTTTACCGGCTAAAGTATCTCGGAAAAACTGCTCAGGATTAAATGACGAAAGTATATATAACATGGATTGGATTTCTGTTATTCATTTGGATTGACTGACAATTAAGAGTGTGTTTACCTTCGGACACTACTTGAGATAAAGTATGCAGTAGAGTGGGTCGTTTCAGCACCTTACATGTGCTATATTTCAGGTATAACAGTTTAAAAAAAACAAATAACCCTAAATTTAATACTAGAGCAAATACGTTTTTAAATTCCTCGAAATTTCAAGTTTTCAATTGTTTCTCACTTTTTGACCGATATATCCAAAATTTTCAATGAAAAGCTCGTCAAAATAGCGAGTTTTCATGGCACGCAGACACGCGAGTTTATTCTTTGGTTAACAAACATGGCCTTCAACCATGGCATCAACTTCCTGTTCAGATATGTTTTATAGGTCATTGCAATTTGTGATTAAAGTAGACTTAACATGTGCACTCGGTGCTCGGTTTTCTGCGCTTCTTCGGTGGCTCCAACCCTTATCGCGGTTGGGATTATCGAGAAACTGATATTGATTTCTGGCATATTCAAGGACATTCACCTCCAGCCATGCTGCAATTATAATTTAATGGTTTTAGCCGCAATGGTTTCGGCCAATGCCACTTTCACCTTTGCGCACTTTTCCACGCACCCATCACGTACATTGTTCGTGATTACTGCGAGATGAGCAATCTTTCGAAGGCCTTGTTTCTGGTTATTATGTGCGGAGGAGCATCGTAATCAAAACTCTTTTGATAATAATTCTGCCTGGGGAAAAATAAGAAAATTGGGAATATAAATATGGGAATGTGAGGCACGAAGACTAAAGCGTGAGATTTAAAAAAAAGCAACATTTTTTTTTAAATTCTAAATTTGCTCTAATGCCACTATTACCGCGTTCCCTCGATCGTAACTTCTTCATACATATACAGTATGTTTTAGTAATACAACGAAGCCGCTTAATTCGATCACGTTGGTCCCAGCGATTTTGATCGATATAAGCGGTGATCGCAATAAGCGAAGAATGTCAAAAACACGCTATGCTTTGACCTTCACAAAATAATTTGCTCCGTGTTTTAAAAATACAAATTTTTAATCGTAGTATATAATTAAATACAGTTACAAAGGTTTAAAATGATATTTGTTTTAATAAAAGGGGATAAATATTGTTTGATGATGTCTACTTGCTGCAACGGCTGAGATTTTATTTTATAAATAACGCAGAAAATGCATCTGAGTACAGCCGCTGATGCATTACAGGTAGACTGGCAGATGCTTGTATAAGTTCTCCAAACGTGTCCGTGCTTGTATCAAAGCTGTCCAAACTTGTTTGCGTTATGTAGACGCGTAGCAATTTCATCGAATGATCCAATTAAGCGGCTTTCTTACCATGGGGCAGTAGAGGGGAAAAAATCCGTTCTGCAGGTTTTGATCGAATAAAATGGATGATCGGATTAAGCAGCTAGTGAAAGAAAAAATCATTAGCATGCTATGTTATAATAATAATTTTCATTTTCTCAGCACTGCATGCATGCATTTTGACTTAAAAACAAGAATGGGTGTAAATTTTTGAATGAATTTCTCATCTCACATAACCATCTTGTCGGTTTTTGTTTCATTGGTGAAACCAACATCGAACTGGACTTGCCTCGTTACACTTTCCCTTTTGTAAGGGCGAAACATCAGTCTTTCCTTGTATAACCTAGATCTCTAACTTTGACTTACAAGATTTCGCACGAGTCGTGCTCTTTCCTTACATAAATCGTGACATTGCCTCTCCAGGATGCCTTGACATATCATTTTTAGTCTAGAAGTATACACGTATACTCGCGGGCTTATCTGAATGCATACCCATGTTTTATTACGCGTATCTAGGGCATCGAAATTGACGATTACATTCAAATTTATGTATTCAGGCCCGGTATTTATGGAACACCCCTATAGATAGCTGAGAACGATTGGTAGATTTGGTTCTTGCCTGACTTGGAGACTTAGAAATACTCTAGGAAATTAAAACCAGTGTGAAATGGCGTGACCCCCATGGGTGAGACTACAATAGCTGGGTGGTGGTTTATTCGTCATGGCCTCCAAAACTATCTTTAACCTATGACCCATTGTGTACATGTTCAGCATAATAAGACGCCTATAGAGCAGGGGCTTAATTGAGACACGTGACATCCTGTTCTTGGGCCACCCAGTGCAACATCATGATCATAAATTCAACAATGACCCATCAACATTTTTCAGCAGTAACTCTTAGATAAAATGTGAGGGTACCTGTATACTTCACTGTATACTCATCATGGCTGTTGCATCCATCATAAGATTAGGGTGACTACGTTGTGAGGATTGGTTTCTTTTACCCAAAGCTACAGTACATCGTCACGTAACAAAGTTAAGATAATCGAATTTATGATCACTCGGTATCATGTCTCCAAGCAATATGGCATATACGAGGTGTGTTCATTAAGTTTCAGCAATCATTAAAAAAAATAACGGCTGCATGGATTTTAATCAAATTTGTTGTAAAAATTCTATCGTCATTCCTGGACATATTTCAACATTAAAAGATATGTTTCAAAAATTACACGTGCTTAAAATTTGAAAGCAAAGATAGAATCCGAGGAGATAGTAAAACTTAACGGCGATCTGTTGTTCATTTAAAAAAAAACTTTTAAAGGCATTTCGGGAGCAGAAATTTATCAAAACCTGTATGAAATATTTAAGGTCTATGAGTGGATTGAAAAGTTCAGAAACGACAGATAACTGTAAAAGATGCTCAGATAAGTGGACGGCCAGTGTCTGCCAGAAATGCAACTCCCAAAATGGATTTTTTTAAAAAAATAATACATGCTGATTTGTCATGTAATCCTTGCATTGAAATCCAAGCAGCTTTTATTTTTAAAAATGATTGCGGAAACTTAGTGAAAACCCTTCGTATTTTATCTAGACAAATCTCAATTTTCGTTTTGAAACGTATTCTGTCTCCAAAATAACTACATTTAGTATAAACCAGGTCTTTGAAATTCAGCAATCTGAAAAAAAACCGAACAATTTCAGGTTGGTGAATAGATGAGCGTAAACGTGCTTTTTCGCTCATTGTCTGGACATGGCTTCATAAGCATATATCACATTCCTGGAGAGCTTACATTGTCGGAAATCCTGCCTGAATTTAAATTCATAGCTGAAATTATGCGCATGAAACGCCTGCGAATTTGTCTGCTACGGGCAAGGTCATCAGTTTCAATGGCTTTTTAAATCAGGTTTTTTTCCCATTTTGGAAGACGCATTTTTCAAAACGTATGAATATAAAAGACCTAGTTATGCTTAATCGGATTGATAAAAGTCACTCCAAGACCAAAGGATAATGCTAGCACGTCGGTTTTATGACAAGAATAAGCTGAAGAATGAAGGAAAAACTAGGCCCACCTCAGTGCACCTACTTTTCTGGCCTAAATTTACATAAGGTGTTTGTCATCTGCTCCTTATTCAGTCATTTTTTGTTGTAAATGTGGGCTTATCGTGTGTGGCATCTACTGTATTTAAAGTATATGATTCGCTGATTTGTGCTAACTAATTTACAGTACAGTATGTCCCGTTTGAGAAATTTGAAGGGTAAAAATCAGGTTTAAAATGGACTGAGATCGTGGCGCCACCCTACAACTGCACCTGACAACGCAAAACGGAACGCATTCTTAAGCTTTCCTTGAAAACGTACGATGTAATATATGCTATAAAACACACGTACATTTCTTAAGATTAATTAAGTACAATTTCCTTAACGACACCTCTAAGGTGGCGTAGCTAGAGGCTATAGCATTCTCGTCTTGCATTCAGTAGACCCAGGTTCGATTCCCGGGTCGGTTGTAGTTTTGCATAGTTTCCCACTATTCCTCCAGGCGAATGCTGAGATAGTTCCTATATTAAATCGACAATCACCGTCTTCCTATCCCATCCCATCCTCAGTAAAGTCCCAAATATGGGAAATATACATGTAACTAAACTTTAGCTGGAAGGCCCGGTTTTACCCGGGCTGTAATTACCGATAGTGATTCGCCGGGGAAGCTAAAAGTAATCAGAAACTTATTTTAAGCGGTGCATTATGGGTGCGCTATTGAACCGCGGCCCCGGAACAAGGCATGTATCCACATACATTTATATATTGATACATATACAGCTCTTCTTTATATACATGTATATACATGCAGATTGTGATGTTGGGGTCCATCATGACCAGGCTGCTTAGTCTAACTTAATTTGTATAATGATCCCCCTTGCCAAATGGTACTATGTATTGATTGCAGGGTAAAGAATTGAATTGGGAATTGAATTTCCTTGTCTGTACTGTTTTTACTGGGAATTAAGACTGTGACATTCGTTTTTCGAGAATCGAGATGCTTTTTTAGCGTTTTAACGCTAGCACCGGTATACAGGCAAAGCAACGAAACGAAATTCGTGACTATACGTTGGCTACGCAACTCAGAAGTAGGTCTTATAGTTTGCTGGGGGTGTCTTACATCTTTTGTCGCATGACAAATGTATTATTTCCACATAAAAAACGCCCCACCTAGTGGGAACAAAAAAATACAGTCGAGCTTCCAAGCATGACGCGACAATCACAATACGATCGTACCTATATGGACTAATTTTTGTAATTCCCAGCCTGCTTTGATTTTTTGTTGGTGTTGTGTGCATTTTAAAAGCTCCTACGTAGTGCGTTTCACGCGGTTAATCAGGCTTGAAATGTGAAGTTCATGTTCTTCTAACCTAGACCGTGAAACGTTAAGCAGACAATCTTAGGCTATGTGCATCACAATGCTCCATTATGTACTGCTTGATATTTTTGCTAACTGGTCTGTTAATCAGCATTCAAAGCATGCCAATCATGATGGCTGCCATTTTGTCACCAATTAAAGATATTGTTCCACATTACAAACTGCCATATCTGGTTAGGATCGATTTGGTTCATGTATGCCATTTTATGATATTGATAGCCTATAGATAGCTTTCACAAGCAGACGACGCGTGCTGGCTCCGCCTAGGTCAGACAAGCTGGGGTACTTCGTAATTATACAATGGCAAAAATGATTGCCTTTGCTATGGATAAATTGTACGTGCAGACGTATTCGTTCCATATATCATTTTGCATTATTCTTTTATTTAATTATTTATTTAGAAATAAACGAGAAAATTCCCCCAATTTCTGATTTGCAGCGGCAAAACAGCATCAAAATATTTATTTTCGGATAAAAAATCTATTCGTGGGTAAGTGATAGTATCTAATGGGGCATTTTCTTAGTTTTTAGAATGATGCTCCTCATTAGCGCTACGATTCTCAGATTCATGTACTCCACAACACGCCCACAATGTAAACCAAGTCACATTAGCCACGAGCTGCGTGACGTTACATGCAATTATAATTTTGAAGTTTCCATTGTAACATTTCAATGATGTAGACAATGCCATCTGACGTTGTTAGTGACTATGCCATTCGGTGATGTCTTTCAAAGATTGGACTGTCATCTTGCTAACAGCTCGATGACATCTTGGCTCGTTCCAACATGCTCAAGTTTTTTTTGTTTGTTTGCTAATGCCATCGTGCCTATCTTCGCCAGTAGGTGGCGTTAAGAGCCCGGATGAAGCGTACTGAAGCATGGTTCCTCCGCCTTCGCATCATTTTGAATTTTCCATGCAAAACGATCTTGAGCAAGGCGGGGTTAAAGACTCCTTCACGCAGGTGTCCGACCTGGATTGCATCATAAATAAAAGTGTCCAGTGCAATCCCTTTGGACACGTGGGCCGAAAGCCTTTGTTCGAGTGTTTTGTGGATGGGTGTTGCCCTTTGTTGCTACCATACAATAGATGCGATTGTCATGCTGAGGCTGGTCTGCTAGGGAAAACAATGATCGCATTGGTCAAGGTTATTATGGCATTGGCCACCGAACTATTTAATAGCGGTGAATTGTAGTTATGGAAGTCAATGCTGGACGTCTCTCGTTGAAACCGAATCAAGAAAAGTGCTTTTTGAGTTGGCATTTGATATCGGAAGCACTTTCGTCAATCTCGAGCATAGTTTGCCCGAAGCACACAAGAATTGGACGAATCGTTTCCTCGATGCCAATTTGATAGTCTCAACAGCATCTCACCGCTAATGCATGGCTGCACAAGGCAAACATCTGGAGATTTTATCAATGATTGATTTCTGATTGCAATACCACTATTCGCGTATCTATAGCATACCTACATAATACGATTGTTTTGAACAATTTAGAATAAGCACAATTGGGGCGATCTCATTTTTATTTGATATATAGTTCGATCGTGATAAAAATCGGAAATTCTTCTTTCCAACTTTCAATTCATTGGGTGCGAGCACAACGAATGCTTACTTTCAGGAAGTTACTTTCGGCGTGCTTCTTTCAGCTTCTTTCGTGCTTGTTTTCAGCTTCTTGTTTCCAGCGTTGGGGCGCACAATGAACGCTGATAGCAGCGTGATAGTCAGTGTGCTCGTTGGCGCCACTGCATGCGTTGGGCTAGGTGAAACCAGGGTTGCCACCACATTTGAAAAATCGACTTGCCTGACTTTGCCTGACTTTTGTCCATTTTATTCTCAAGTTTTGCCTGACTTTGCCTGACTAAAATTAAAGTTAAATAGCTTCCTTTTTTTTAAAAAAAAAAGCAAAAAAGTCTTCAATAATGCATGAAATTTTTATTTATTAAGCACACAATTATCTGACAACATGCACATTGACTTGTTCAATTATCAAAATTTTGCAATTCTACACCTAAGCATTCTTCAGGCTCTGGATTTTACTTTCGATTTCTTCTTCCTCTGGGTATAGGTAGTCATTTCACCAAATAATAATTTTTGCCTGACCTCAACCTGACTTTGCCTGACTTTTCTTTAAATTTTGACAAAGTTGCCTGACTTTTTCAGTTTTGCCTGACTTTGCCTGACTTCGCAGGTCAGTGGCAACCCTGCACATACAGTACTGGGCACGCGTGATATGCATAATACCGGAATTAGCAGACATTCATCGAATACAGTTTATATATGATTATAATAATTTTAGATTGTACAAATAATATTTGAATTGACGTGTTGCACCGAATTCGAATTACAGCTTAATATTAAAAAAAGGTTAGACATATAATATTAACAACTTTCTTCGAGTCGCCTCATTTAAAATGAACACAAATCTGCATTGTATATTGACAGAAACTCAATAGTTGAATTCATGCGACATAATGAGGAAGGCCCATTCGCAATTAATGCGTCGACTTTTGCACTTTCCCTCGATATTTTTTTCAAGATCAACTATATATTCGGAAACTTTATATTATAATTTAATATTTGACGATGATGGCACATACAGCAGTGTACAAGTTGGCCACCAAGCACCCCTCAAACGGCGAGTATAGGCCTACAGCGGCATGTGGCGTGCAACATGTGGTAGATGGGTGCCCTATGAGGACGCGGGTCAACGAGAGTTCAAGGGGAGTCCTTAAGGGGGAACCCCTTATTAGGTCAATATATCGCGTGTTCCACGAAACGGCCGCGAGCGCATGCAGCTGACACGTACGCCACATTAGCCAATGCGCCGGTTGTACCAAATTTCTAATGTTTAAACGCCGATTAAGAAATAAAAATAACGACGCCACTCAGAGCATGCATGCACGAACCCTGTTTTAAATTCAAGTATAAAAAAACATAATATATACGATCAAGAAAGCTAATGGCTACATGCAGGTAATGAAACATGAGCGCATTTAACGGACCGTTAACAGGTATACATGCAGTCTTTGAAAAATGATACATTTAAAACAACCTTTTAAACCCGTTGAAAATACGTTGCATGTCGTCAGGTCATATAAAATTCACCTCAGAAATTTCTGTTATTAACACAGTTCTAATTCCCATGCATGCAAAAATCTGTTTTCAACTGAGAAAAAAATACCGTAACTAATTTTATCATTCTCGTCTCTTCACAAGTTTTTTTTTTTAAATCTGTGAAAATACAAAATGTGCACGCGCGTAAAATCGAACGCCATTTTAACCCTGCTTCATATATTTTTTACATCTTGATTTTTTTCAAAAGCATTCCTGGAGCTATATAGAAATGAAAGTTTTGTTTTTCAATTTACATAGAAAAGAAAACTAAATGATTGTGTTCTTATTTTAATTTTCACTATACATATATATGTTGCACAGTATATTGAGTTCACTGTTAAAATCCACACCCGAAACACGTGCAATAGAGAACACACAAGAGTGGAAATTAAAAGAATTAACGAGCACAATCGTTTTCATTTATTCCAAATTGTTGTAATTTGAAAAAAAAAAAAAAAAAAAATCCAGCATTTTCTACAGCGCCATGAACTAAAAAGCTTGAACCCCCTATACCATGTGGCATTTATTTGCTGACTGAATAGGGTACTGAGTTGAACTGAATTGAAATGTAATTATTAAAACATTCAACCAAACTTCATGCATACAAGACACGCATGCAGACAGCAATTTTTACCCACACGCGCATTACGGGTATTGACTTAAGATGGCCTTAAAATTCGTCTTCATTGACACACAAAGACAAGTCCCACCAGGGGGCATTGTTTGGAGGGGACCAATTATTAACGAAACAATTAAAGCCCCTATAATCGTTTCAAGTCCCAACAGCCCCTTAATCACCGTTAACTCGCACGCGACCGCCGCGCCGTTCGTGCAGAGGCACATCGAGGGGCATCGGAGTGCCCTCGGCCAATCCACGAGTGCTCCCGTTCACGCCACGCCGACATTTGCTTCAACTTTAATCGGTGATTAGAACGCGGATTAATGCGACGGCATTTATTCGATATCTCAAAGCGTGATATAATCGTCGATTAAATTTAACGGAGATGAAATCGTTACATGTACGGAGTCGGCACACGCACGCGGTTTTCCAAATGGCTAATTGAACTTCCGAAGGAATTGTAAAGCGGTTTCGTCGGCCAATTAACAGGATTATTCAGCTTTATGATGTGCATGTGGAACTTAACACGTCCAAAATATTGCGGGAACATGAAATGGAGCTCGCGAATTGCGGTCGAAAGACGAGACAATGGCGCATGCCCTTGCTAATTAAAACTCAGACTCGCTGTCTATACATGGGCCGAGGACTCAAATATACATGTAAGTACAATAGGAGGAAATACACTCATGTCTGTACACGCAAGTATAAAAATTCTACTTAGCTTTTTAACAAGAGTTACATAAAATGTAAGAATTATGAGTAATCTCGGCATGCACGCATGCATGGACACGTGCACAAACTTACGCGTTCGGTCAGTATTCTTTTCCTGAAATTTGTTTGAAGAGAGTTTATCACGCGTCGCGTCGGCACAAAACTCGATTTTTGTCGGGAATTATATATATATTGTAATATTGGTGTTAGCAATGCATTTTTTTAATTTACAGTTCTCGAGAAAAGCAACAACCGCTCTCATTAAATTTTGTTTAATTCGAAATTCGTCAATTCTTTGACGTCATGTGTAACAAGCGTGCATGCATCGTGTAAGATGACAATTGCTATTCTTTTTAATTCTAAGAGTTGTTTTTTAATAAGTTTATAAACTTAAATGTCTTTAATTTTGTTAATTCCTCAGAAAAATTGGAGGTGGATTGATCTTTTTGGACCGTTTTGGAATGCGCGTATATGCCTGCATGCGAGTATATAATGATGCGCGAAGTGCATGGTTGCCTAATTTTGCGCAGAACTAGAGAAGCGTTCAATTTGACGTGTGCTTAAACGTGCATTTACAACGGCTGTTCGCTTAACATTTAATTTCACGCTTGCATACATGAATCATTCAAAACAAATAATATATTCCCGCATAAACAATATGTAGCCTACTGTATCCATGGATCTTAATTTTCATAGCATCTCCATGCATGCATGTTGTATATATGAAGTATACATGTATATACGTGAAGTTTCTGAACAATACATTTTCGACATTGATTGCTATTTAAAACCACATGCACCTGAAGATAAAAGACAATGTGTGAAGGGCTGAGAACACATGCATGGTCAACTTGCACGGAGACTTGTAATTTAACACACCGCTCCATGCAATTTGGTTTAATTTAAGTCACGTGTCCCCTCGATTATCCTTATTCTGGTTCCACACCGTCAATCGGTATATACGAAAAATTCCGCAAAGTGACGCGTTTTTGGAGTATGGGCTCGCGTTTTAAAAACTATTTAAAGCCATGGTCTGACCAATTTCTAAGAGGTTCATCTCTGATAAATATCACCTGCTCTAAATATCGACCAAATTGACACGCATTAATGGACTATATATACTGTATATATACATATATGAGTTTGTCCAAATTAAAGCCCGGACCAATCATATGACGGGGGATTCGGGAATGATTGTGCATATCGGTTGGGGGAGGGGTCTTTATATTATCCCTTCGCTCATGCGTATATATAATTGGTTCGCACGTGCGATCATGCACCACAAATACTATACTTTCTGTTACATGCACTTGAAAGCTTTAATTTGCTCATGCAGCTGCTTTAACAGTTTGAAAACTTATTGTTGCGAATTTCTCCGTTAATTAAAAATTATAGCAATTGACAAAATTATAAGTCGAAATGGGGAGCGACGATTTCAAGTCCATGCTTCTGGAATTTTTAACGGTTTAGCATTGTTTGCATGCATCTATAAAAGAAAACCGGCGCGATTGGAGGGCCATATATACCTGAACGGGTAACAGGGTTCCCCCAGAAATTTCATTTTCAACTTCCCTGACTTTTCCAGGTT
>JAQGAO010003117.1:0-17821 GCA_034697705.1 Ommatoiulus sabulosus | reverse complement strand
GAGAAATTGTGGGAAACCATGAAAAACCACAATCGAGGATAGCCGACCCGGGAAGCAAACCTGGGTCTACCGAATGCGAGGCGAGAATGCTAACCACTCAGCCACCTCACTCGGTAACATTTAATCTAATTGCAATCAAACTCACGTAACTTCGCTCGACTGTCTGACCGAATTGCAACGATCAAAAATGTTAACGTAAATCAAGAAATGTATCATTAAGTATGTGCGCATGCGCCATCAGGCGGAATTTAATCTACATTTACATCTACGTGCAGCTACGTTATCTCTTAAGTACCGCTAATAATTTTATCGAATTCGTACGAACACGTACAATTATAAGGCAGTCAAGACGAACGGTTAAATCACAAACAATCTGAAAATCAAATACTTTAATCACCTTCCATCCAACAATTGTGTGATCTTGCAAGTTGCTTGGTACGTCCCCAGTGCTTCTGATTTCGGTCCAGGAATGTTCGGCTAAAAAAAATAAAAATCCGTAAAATTAGCCACTCAAGCATTAATAACCGTTAGTGACGCTTCACCATTTGCGAAATAGTTTCTCATCATTCCGTATTTGGTGTTCTACACCAATCCTATATGTACGAGTCGCAATCTTACATAAGGGAAAGATTATAGTTTTTCATCACAACTAAACCGTTTGAAAATGTTATTACATCATGCATTTACATGCAATGCATACGAGCTACAGCCTATATTGTCTATACAGGGTGATTACTAAAGTCTTTGCCCAGATAAAAAAAATTTTATCTTTAAAATGGTGACAGCTACGAAGATAATTCTTTTAAGTAACTTTTAGAGTCGACCATGAGCTAACCGGAAACCATATTCGTTCAAGGTCATCCATGTGCTAGGTCTACGGATTTTGCAGATATGTCAGAAACCGCTGCAGATACGTTAAAAGTGTAAATTAGAACGTTGTAGGGCGATGCCTAATTAGTATAATAAAGTTGGTTTCCAAACCAACTAAGTTGGATTGAATGTCGAAATACATTTATGGGGCATTGGGGTGAACGTTAGACTTAAAATCGAAACTATACATTAATGTACTTCGTGAAGCTCTCCCTTGTAGGCTATGGGATTTTTTAAACCAATTACACTCGAACTTAAGGCAAATCTCAAGGGACGTGAAAATGTCCGTGAAAAGCGTAGTTTCACTAGTTTGTATTATCAAAAGTCAAACAAATAGGGACTTCAACAATAGGAACTTAACTCGCGTAGCAAAATGACCAAATATAAAAATAGTTTTTAATTATTATTAGCATTACTTAAATATAGATTATTTAAATGTACATCAGCTCGAGTGCAAAATCAATCGTCCCTTATCCACAAAAGAATTGTAGAAAAACCGTAAAAGAATACAAAAATGTGCCTGGCTGCTCCAAAAATTGCAAAATTGTTTTAAAATAACTTTGAAATCATTCATAATTGACTAATGAAAATGTTGAATAGTTCGAAAAATTGACAAAGGAAAATTCAATTTAGCAATGATGGTATTGAAAATATTGAGAATTATGCAAAACAAAGGGAAGAAAATAATGAGAATTTTGCAAAATTAAGAGAGAAAAAATATTGAGAATTTTACAAAATAAGTGAGGAAAATATTGAGCATTTTTTAAATGTACTTAAAAACATCATTTATAAAAAATTGGCGTAATCTCTGTATTACAGAGCACTATTTTTGTTTGGCGCCACCTTACCCTCGGCGCCCGGGTGCCGTCCACCCGGGACCACTCCCTAGAACCCTCGATGCTCAGGGGCTGCGACGAGTGCAATTACAAATAGACAATGAGTACCCAAGTGCCAAGTGCATGCATGTAGGTTGGAAACATCAATTTTATATTCCAGGATCGAAGGTTAATAATCATACATTGTAATAAGCAATTTGAGATTTGAAACCATAACATCGAACAAGGTTTCATACAAATAAAATGGGGATAAAGTCATGTAATTAAATAAACTAAATACAGGCATGGCGCTTGCTAAATTTAGAAAGTTATTCAAAAATGAAAAAGATGACACGACTTGCTTTTGGGTGACTTTTCAATTGGCTGCTAATGAAAAATTGTGAAAATTGAAATTTTAAATAAATCAATATGCTTTTTAATTTCACGCGTGAAACAAAATACTAACAGGAGTTTGCGGGATGGGAGACTAGAAATTCTACAATTTTAAATTACCGAACAACGTGTTGATTGGATACGGAAATATCTTAGTTGTGGGTGCATCAACTGCTACACAATTAATTAGTGAAATAATAATGGGACATGAATTACAACTGTAAAAATACTCTTTTTATATTTTTGGTTTTGTGCAAAAAGTGCAAGAAAAAAAAAGACATGTTGCATACTCAGATTTAAACGTATTTGCATAACATATTAATACGCTGTAAAAACATGAAACTTTGCAGTTGTAGAATACAAGAATCGAGATGCTTTATACAAGTAGACATGTTTTAGATGTAACTCTAAACTTAATTCCATCCATAAGTAGTGGCTAGAGAGTTTGTGCCCGAGTAGTTCATAAAATCGATATTAATTAAGTAAAACGAGCTGAAAAGACAAAGCGAGAAGGAATATATCTAATGTTTTAAGCGTAAAAGTTTAGTGTTTTTAAAAAGGAAGTTTTATGAATTCGGAATTTTTGATTACGTTAAATTACTTACCGAAAACAAGGTGAGGTCGTACAATTTGGTTAAATCTCCGAGAGTTAAATCGCAAGGAACTTCACTGAAGTATTGATCCATTTTTATGGTTTATTTTAGATATTCCAAACTAATAAAATTGTAAAAGTCTTTTTTAAGGTATATTTGAGGTTCTTTTATAATTTAATGGTGGCAACAGGTCAGGGAAGTCAGGGAAAAAAGTAGTGGTCAGGGAACTTCGGGTGTCATGGAATTGTCAGGGAAATTTGTGAGTGGTCAGGGAAAGTTTCCCAAATAAAAGCAAATTTCTATCCCTGCACTCAGTCTGCTAGCAGCTCCATCCCCAATCCTCTTCAGCTAGACTCGTAACAAAATATAGTATTTTGCCAAGCTTCTCATTGCAATTGTTATTTTATTTTTCATTATGACAAAAAAATTGATATGAATTAACGAGTAAGTTTTGTTCAGGGAATTTTGGATTTTAGTCAGGGAAATTGAAAATGGAAATTTTCTTGCCACCCTGAAGTTTTCTTTCATTCTTATATAGTTTATTATGGGATTCAAATTTTTAATAATTGAGGTAACCTTTAAAAGTATCTAATAATTGAAGGAAATCAACGTTACACTCAAATGTGTCAAAATGATACGTTAAAAGTAGTACATGTATAGGTTTCATATCAAATTTACTCAGGATATGTGAAATACCTTTCTAGGTTTCACGTGAAATCAAACAACACGTACATGTTTTTATGGCCTAAGGGTTACCTAAATCAAACTGAAATTTGATAACAAAATAAATGCCTCAGAAAATACTGAATTGCACGCTATCAGACTTTTATGAAACTGAATTTTTTTAATGAAACTTAATAAGTTCATAATAATAATAAAATCATAAATAAGAGATTGCTGATACCTCAAAAATTTGAAACATGAATTTTAGTTAAAAATATCTTCAGGTTTTAGTAAGGACTGACATTGAAAAGAAATGCATTTTAAATACATTTTTTTTGCGTTATTAGAATGCATTTTGAAAATGGGTTGTAATAAAACAAATTATATATATATATTGAAATGCGTTACGATGTTACAATCCATATATATTTTAAAACTAATTTGAGTAATAAATAAATACTAATAAAAAGCTCCAAATCCAAATGTATTTGAAGAAGTATATGTTATTATAAAACAACATTTTAAAGATACATTTGATCTTAGCATTTGCGAATATTCAAACTCACGATGTGATTGGCGTTTCCCATGATTGAGAATGATTGATTGCGACAAATGTTTAAAGCGAATGATTAAAGCATAGAAGTATGTATTGAGTTAATTTATAGCGTAATTAATACAGATGTTGATGAAAATTGGCCTTGTTTTTTAATTATGCTTTTTAATTTCAAGTGTGAAACAAAGTGATAACAAGAGTTTGCAGGATGTGAGAGAATAAACAAAGACATGAAAATAGTGTTCATATGTCGTTATTTCTAAGGATATAAATTTTATCTTAGAAGTGTGTGCATCAACTGTTGCACGACTCAGCAATGAACCAACACTGAGATATTAAAATTGTAACAATGCTCTTCTTTTTCCTTTTGGGTTGGTGCAGAAAGTTTTGAACTGATGCAATTATTGCTCCACTGCCAAGAAAAAAAACATGGTTCATACTCAGGTAATAGCATAACATACATTACGAGCACATGTATTAATACACTGCAAAAATGTTGCACCTAATTTTGATACGTGCTATCAATCGTGAAAAAGATCAATCAGATTTGCGCCCGAGTAACTCATAAAATCGATGTTAAGTAAAATCAGCTGAAAAGACAAAGCGAGAAGGAATATATATCGCTAATGTTTTAAACGTAAATGTTTAGTGTTTTTAAGAAGAAAGTTTTATGAATTTGAAATTTTCGATTACACGGAAATACTTACCGAAAGCAAGGTGAGGTCGTACAATTCGGTTAAACCTCCGAGAGTCAAATCGCAGGGAATTTCCCTGAACGTAGAAATGTAGTAAAGTTGGTTAAGACGTTTCTGCTTGAAAATATAAGGAATCTGAATTTTGGAATGTCTTTATTTAGAGCGATACTTGATTAAAAACTTAACATTTAGGGGATCTACTACCTCATCACTGTGCCAAAAATTATAAATACATGCACACGTACATGTAGTTTTGAGACTAATTTACATAAAAGTATCATTTAAGCTAATTCCTATTATTTAGTAGGTATTGATCCATTTTTATGGTTATTTTAGATATTCCAAATTTATAACATTGTAAAGAATCTTTTTAAGGTATATTTTAGGTTATTTTATAAGTTTTCTTTCATTCTTAGTTTATTATAGGATTCAGATTTTTAATAATTGAGGAAACCTTTAAAAGTATCTAATAATTGAATGAAATCAACGTTATACGCTCAAATGTGTCAAAACGATTTGTCAAAAGTAGTATAGGTTTCACATAAAATTTACTCAGGATATGTGAAATACCTTTCAAGGTTTCACGTTAAAGGTTACCTAAATCAAACTGAAATTTGAAACCAAAATAAATGCCTTAGAAAATACTGAATTGCACGCTATCAGATTTTAATGACACTGAATTTTTTTAATGAAACTTAATAAGATCATAATAATAATAAAAACATAAATAACAGATTGCTGATACCTCAAAAATTGTAAACATGAAATCTAGTTAAACATATCTTTAGGTTTTAGTAAGAACTGACATTGAAAAGAAATGCATTTGAAATACATTTTTTTTGCGTTATTAAATTGCATTTTGAAAATGCAATTATAAATGCAATTGAAAATTCAATTATACATACTTTATATTGAAATGTGTTACGATGTTACAATCCATATACATGTATATTTTAAAACACATTTGAGTAATATTTAATGAATACACATAAAAAGCTCCAAATCCAAATGCATTTGAAGAAGTATACGTTATTATAAAACAACATTTTAAAGATACATTTTAGATGAACTATTGATCTTAGCATTTGCAAATATTCGTACTCACGATGTGGTTGGCATTTCCCATTTCTTGTTGAGACTGATTTTCGAAAAAAATTCTGAGACGAGCCACTGAGGCTCTCATCTGTTACGAATATATTTTTTTATGTAATAAATATTATGAAATAAATAATTTCATAAATTTTATGAAATAAGATTTCAAATTAGATTTTACCTTTATTCCCAGTTGATTCGAAGCAAATGTTAAATATATTAATGCTACTAGCAGAACAGCTCTACCAGCGTAGATGAAAAAAGTGGAATTTTTGTGTTCATGGTTTTGGTCACTCAGTAGGCCTACCTCTACCAGCATTCTGAAAATTAACATCGTCGATGCAAAATTTATCAATAGTAGCGGAGAAAATATTGAATCCAGCATCTTGTTGGTCGAGGCCACTAATTTTTGCAATTCAATGACTTTTTCAGCTGTTTCTGCTTTTTCAACTCCTTCGGTCAAAACGTTTTTGAGGTGAATCTGAATAATTAAGATGTACATAATGGCAGGCATCGTGAAATAAAATATGGGATCAGTGGATAAATTAAGGAGTAAAGTTCCGATCAATATCGAAATAACCACGAAAAAATAATCCAAAAATTGCGAAGCAGTTTCTGTTGGGTAATCGGGCATAATGTCCGTATAGCGCGATATCAAAGCTCCAATATTTGGTGCAACATTGATAATAATAGTCAGTAAAAAGGAGAGTTTTACGAAGATTGGCAAGGATTTCGATGTGCTTCGTGCCAAGTTTGATCGGTTCAATTGTGAACGAAATTTTTGAAATTTTAGCTCGTAATTGGTGCCGAAATACAGACTGATTAAAATTGACAAATTAAACAGGTATGAGCTGATTCCAAAGAAATCCAAATTCTCCCCTGCCGAATTAAAGTAGCAGATTGTTACGAGACAGCTCTGATTCAGCATGACGATCATCGGAACTAATTTCCCAACAAAATGCGCCAATTTGGTAACAGATCTAATTTTAACATCTTTCGGGTAAACGTTGATACCCATCAAGTAAAGGGTGAAATAGTAGGGCTCTAAGATGTCGTTGATATCCGCCATTTTTGGATATATTTTTCAAAAAGGTTTTGCGTTTCAGTTATTGTTTCGAGCAAAATGTGAAACTGAAACTATCATATAAACGTGTATATATGTAGGTACGAGTTATGTTTACAGAAACTTAAACAGGAAGCCAAATTATTGAACGAATATTCTCGTTTCGTTTATTTCAATTGCCACGCTCTGTTTTGTTAAACAGACAGGGATGGCAAAAAGAAGAGAAATACGATAGTCGATAAAGACTAAAGAAGGAAAGTGAAAAGTTTAGTTTAAACAATGCGTAGTGAATTTAGCACAGAAGTCGATACAGGCAGAATAGGTACTAATTAATACAGAAACTTTACGAATAGTACATTTGGCAGTCATGACGTCTTGCAATCGTTTTAATTTAAAACCAACTGTCATCTCGAGTACAACCGTAGTAATTGGTGACTAACTTCAAGAGATTTAAAGATGCTTTTCAGTGATAACACTGCTTCTCTTGGAAGTTTATTAGAAGATTGACTTAAAAGCTATGAAGAATATATTTCAGCGTCTTTTATTGCATAAAATAGCTGACAGTAGTTGTAAATTATTATTATTTAATTTATTTTTATCAGCTTAATTGTTTTAATAACAGGAGGTTCAAGTCTTTAATAACCAATTGTCCAAAATCAGAGTTTATTTTTTTCTGGACAAATACACAGTAATAAAGGTTGGAAACCGCTCCCGAAAACATTACGTCATTACCCCATCTACATTATCGGGTCGCCAATATCGCACATTTTTCATAGAAATACCCAATATGGCCGCCCATTTCCATTTCTCGCTTCACTAAAAATCGGCGGATCGCCGATGATGTCGGCTGATAATGTACCCATAATGCATCGCTTAGAAAAAGAATTGTGCGTCGTCTGCTACTTCATCGGGTTGACAAATATTCTTCGAATTTGACGTTACTTTCTATTTTTTTAAATTAGATTTCAGTAGTTTTGAATTGAGTAATCCTAAACACTCGATTCAATATTCTGGTTTTCATATTTTGAAATGGCGACATTTTCCGTAAAAAGATGCGATTCAATTAAGTTTCAAACATAACGATTAATGACTGCAGAAATACATTCCATAACAGTATGGGTATGTAGTAAACGTTTATCTTAATTACGAGCCCTCTTTAAAAGTAAAGATATTGTTTCTTCTTAAAAGAAATGGTACACACACAGCAGTACATATGAAAGGTGTAATTGATTTCTAAATCAAATTAAAAAGTCCAGTGCAGGCAATGCTGTTAAGCTATTAAACAAGTTTCCTTTAAACAGGCGAGTTTATTTTTGTCAATTCTTGAACCGAAACAATCAGGATGCAACACGAAAGATGATGTACCTTTCATACATACAAAACTTATATAAAGTTGATCTAATTGCTATTAAATAGTACGTTTGGACATCTATTGGACAAAATACACGAATATTCAAGATAAATTATATTATTTTGGTAATATACAATTGTACTTTTTCTGCCCAAGTCACATACAACAAGATAGTGTAGTTTGTACAGTATATGGATACAAATAAATAAATAATCGTGCAAAACACTGTAACAGATTTTTTGTAAATAATTATAAAAATGTCAACGCATTCTTTGTGTGTGGTCCGCTATTCAAGGCTGTACATTGCCCGAAGTTTCGAACTTGCAAAATTTTCAAAATCAAAATTAATTAAAATGAGCTAAAATAAAGAGCGAGAGAATGCATATGTTGTAAGTTAATTAAAAAACGAAGGTCTAATGAACTGCGTGCGAATTTAATTTCATGGATATACTTACAGAAAGAAGTGTCAGGTCGTATAATTCAGTAAATCCCGCTAGAGTTAATACTCGAGGAAATTCCTTGTACGTTGCAATGTAGTAAAGTTGGTTAAGACGTTTCTGCTCGAAAAATATAGCAATAATATGTCTTTATTATTATAGTAAGAGAGGTTCGTGCGCTAAACTTCATACTCTTAAATGACGAGGACTCACGACAAGAGTGACATTGTCCATTGACCTTTCAGACTCATTATCAACGAATTTTCTTCGAAAATCCATTAGGGATTTCATCTGTTAACAAAGAATAACGAATGTGATCATTATGTAAAAAGCATATCTGCATGTACATGTATATGTACATTGTACTGTACATATACATGTACAGTACATTATGTAGAGTCCTCCCAGACCTAGAAAACCTGAAAATGTCAAGGAAATGAAAAATTTGTAAGAATAATTGAAGGTATTAATGTTGTCATTAATAGGGGCCATTCAAAATTTTCACCAATTTCCGAGGTCATATGTGATAAATTTTCAACAGTTTCCGAGGACAAATTTGCAAAATTTTTCAACTTTTCGTAATATAAATGTTCAAGATTTCCAACCTTTTCCAGCACAAATTTGCAAAATTTTGAAATGTTTTCGAACACAGATTTGTAATATTTTCAACAGCACCCAACAGCTTTCAGAGTACACATTTTAAAAATTTGCGTTCTTTTCCGAGTAGAAATTAAAAAAAATGTCATGATAATTTTGTAACGTTTTTAAATTTTGTAAAATTGTTAAAACTTATCTTTGTTAAATTTGAAGATTTTTAAAACTGTTATTTGCATATTTTGCAAAATATAAAGTGTTGTCCTGTGCCGATTTCGCAAAATCGTGGAAAACATTGGCATATGTCATTGGTTAGAGAAATTTGTTTAAAAATATAAAAATGCCGGGGAATAATCAGTGATGTAGACGTTTGGCATATGCGTATATAGCCCTATGTTTTGAAAAGCATTAAAAATTGAGCGTACCTTTTTCGTCAAACGATTCGAAGCAATTGCTAAAGCTATTAATAACGCAATTAAAGCCATCTTATCCACGCTTTTATCGAGGATATTTATCCCTCTTTTAAAGTTTTCCTCAATCCCGTACAGAAATACGTATAACATCATCGTGGAGTAATAGCATAGTAAAAGCAAAAAGGAAAATATCGAGTCCAGCATCATATTGGTCGTGGCCACAAAAATATGCAATTCGAAGATGTCTTCTTCAGTGCTTTTTTCCTGTTCGGACACAACGTTTGCAAGGTGCAATTGCAAAATCAAGAGAAACACCAATGGGAGCAAAATGAGGTGAAATTCACCTTTCACAATCGAGTTTAGAAGTGCATTCACCAGGCCCCACGAAATATCGACGAATAATACAGAGGCAAGTCTGTAAGAAGGAATTTCGTCTAGGCGTGGCTTAACTTCTCGAAAAACTCGCACAAAAATTTCAACTACAGTAAGAAATGGGAAAAGGAAGTAGAATAGAAAGGACACTTTCGCCAAGATTACCAAAAATTTGGAGGGTCTCTTCGCCAGGGTGGAGCTACTCAATCGCGAACGAAATTGTCGAATTGCCTGATTTCGATTCATACGGAAATGCAAAATTATATACATAACAAAAGGCAGGAGAAAACAAACATAGTCAACAGGGACAACATTGCCGACAGCATGCAAATATATAACCAGACCAAAGGTAAAAAATCCGACAAGCATAATTGCCATTACCAACATGCATTTCCCCATAAAGTGCAAGAGTTTAACAAGAAATCCGATTTGAACGTTACTCGGATACACATTTATTCCCATTAAGTAAAAAGTGAAAAAGTATGGCTCCAAGATGTCATCGATGCTCGACATTTTGACCGATGCTGGATTCGAGTGTCGACTCTCGTTGCTGTTTTGGTAAATTGGTCGTGATGGCAAGCATGAATATAGGATGGCGTATACGAAAGTATGAGACAAAGGAGACTCGATCGTCTCTTCGTTAAAATGTTTACTTACTAGTATATTCTGTCTCTTCTGGAAATAACTATAATGCTCAAGGCCACGCTATGTTTCGTGGTTACCATTTGATCGATATTTGTTGACAATGTCACACGTTAAACTGGCAACGATATAAGTTCAACAATTATAAAAGCCCAAAGCAGTTATATTAAGAATTTAAGAGTAAGTCGTATTGTTTTGTACCGAAATCGAAAACGTGAAATGCATTAATTAATAAATTTTATTATAAAAATGCATTTCTGAGGATATAGTTTAGCTGTGGGGTAATTTTTAGCAATGCGAATCACAATTATTGATGTTACTACATGTGTTTGCGAATATTCATACTTAAGATGTGATTGGCGTTTCCCATTTCTTGTTGAGACTCAATTTCGAAAAAAATAGTTGAGACGAGCCACTGAGGATCTCATCTGATATGAACATAAAATAAATCATGATATACTTGCGCAATATGCGTTAGTTATAGAAAAAGTAACAGGAACAATGTTTATTTTACCTTCTTTCCCAACTGGTTCGAAACAATAGCTAAATATATCAATGCAGCGAGAAGAGCAACTTCGTCAATGTAGTACACAAACGTAAATTAACCACCTATTTTGTGAGAATCTGCGGCGATTTGCAACTTCGCAGGTCAAATTTTGAGTACCATGATTTTTTAAATTTACTTAAAACAGCATTTATAACAAATTGACGTGATCTCAGTATTACAGAGCACAATTTAAATTTACGTGAAGAACTAGACATATTTTTTTTTGGCGCCCCCTTACCCTCTGCGCCCGACTGCAGTCCACCCCCTGGCACCCTCGTTACTGTGGCCCTGCTGTAATGTCCTATTGTCCAAAACTAAAGTTATGCTGGACGTTTTGGCCATGGATGCATGCTTGCCTCAGGGGTTGTGACGATTGCAATTATACAAATAAACAATGAATACCCAAGTACATGTAGGTTGGAAACATCAATTTTATGCCAGGATCCAAGGCTAATAATCATACACTGTATTAATCAATAATATATATACTTGTATAACTGAATATATGGTACATGCTAAATGGCAGAGATTTGAAACCATAACATTGAACAAGGGTTCACACAATTAAAACGGGGTTACAATTATATAATTGTCTGGCAACAAGCAACAAGCTAGCAACATTGTAATAATAATAATAATTAAATAACGGAAATACAGATATTACGCGTGCTTAATTTAGAAGGTTATTCCTATATATATTTCTAATTGAATCAATCAATGGAAAAGTCGCAACAATAAAAATCGGATAATATTAAAACGGATATTAATGAAAAAGGGTGCTGTTGTTAATCACTGGTTTTAAAAATTGAAATATTTAATAAATCGATATGCTTTTTAATTTTACTTGTGAAACATAATAATAACAGGAGTGTGCAGGACCTAACAGTATAAATTCTATACAATTTCAAATTACCGAACAACGTGTTGATTGAATACGGAATATCTTAGATGTGGATGCATCTTAAGTAATGAAATAATACTGGGACATGAATTACAATTGTGAAAATACTCTTTTTTATGTTTTTGGTATTGTGCAAAAAGTGCAAGAAAAAAGCATGGTTCATACTCAGATTTAAACGTATTAATATATACGCTGTAACAAATATGAAATTTAGCAGTAGTACAAGAATCTAGATTTTTTATACATGTACAAGAAGACATGTTTTAGATGCAACTTTAATCTTAATTCTACCCGTAAGTAGTGTATAGAGAGCTTGCGCCCGAGTAATTCATAAAATCGATAATAAGTAAAAAGAGCTGAAAAGATAAGGCGAGCATGAATATATCTAATGTTTTAAAGAAGAATTTTTTATGAATTGGGAATTTTCGATCACATTGAAATACTTTCAGAAAGCAAGGTGAGGTTGTACAATTCGGTTAAACCTCCGAGAGTCAAATCGCAGGGAAATTCTCTTGACGTTGAAATGTAGTAAAGTTGGTTAAGACGCTTCTGCTTGAAAATATAACGAATTTCAGAATGTTTTAATTTAAATGTTGTTTAACAAAATTATCATTAAAGGGGTGTACATCCTCATCGCATTGGCAACAAACTAGAAATACATTCATATACATACCCACATTGAAAAGAAATGAATTTGAAGGAATGTATTGATTATTTTGATGTTAAAATGCATTTTGAAATGAATTTTAATACCATGTATTGATTATTTTGATGTTAAAATGCATTTTGAAATGAATTTTAATAACATGTATTCAGATTACGATTTGTATAAGATTTAACCTTTAAATGAATACAACGCCCTAAATATATTTCAATTAATATATTTTGTTATAAAAATGCATTTTTAAAGATATATTATTTAGATATGGTATAATATTTAACAATGCAAATCACAGTTATTGATCTTTATTTATGTGTTTGCGAATATTTATACTTACGATGTGATTGGCGTTTCCCAATTGTTTTTGAGACTCCATTTCGAAAAAATTGTTGAGACGAGCCACTGAGAATCTCATCTGATAGCGAGAAGAGCAACTTTTGGCAAATTTTTGAGAGCTAAGTCAGGATAAGATTTTGTTTCAATGTCATTCAGTCCCATTTGAAATATTGACAATGTTGAAGTAAAACATATCAATAGCAACGGGGAAAATATCGAATCCAGCATCTTGTTTGTCGAGGCCATTAATATTTGCAATTCAATGACTTTTTCAGCAGTTTCATTTTGCTGGGTCAAAAAGTTTTTGAGGTGAATCTGAGTAAATAAGATGAACAAAATGGGCGGCATAGCGAAATAATGTTGGGGATCAGAGGCTATATTTATGAGTGTACTCGGAATCACTATTACAATAGTGTTGAAGAGTTTCCGAACAAATGTTAAGTCGTTTGAGTGCGAATAATCATAACGCCATGAAAATACAACATGAGGTGCAACGGCGAGAATAATATGCAATAACAAGTTGAGATTTTCCAACAAAATGCAAGAATTTCGTAACAAATCTAATTTTGACATTTTTCGGGTAAACGTTGATACCCATCAAGTAAAGAGTGAAATAGTAGGGCTCTAAGATGTCGTTGATATTCGCCATTATTGGATATATTTTCCGAAAAGGTTTTGCGTTCAGATGTCTGTTTCAGGTTTTGTTTCGAGCAAATTGTGAAACTGTAACTGCTGGCATATGCACGTGTATATATATGTATACTGTGTGTAGATACAAGTTATGTTTACAGAAACTTACGCAGGAAGCCAATTTATTGAACGAATATTCTCGTGAATACTTTAGTTTAAACAATATGAAGTGAATTTAGCGCAGGAAACGATATTTTGTGCCAGTTGAAGGGCAGTTGGATATGATCGTTACATTGTAAGTCTTCTGAGATCGAAAATACCCACTCGACTGAGCAGAATAGGTACCCACATCGAACAAAAAGCTTTAGAAATATATTTTTAGTAATAAACAGAAGTGTATTTTTAGTTTAAAAATAAATTTTAAAAGTTATTCAAAATACGTATAGATTGGAACATCCAAAAATATATTTTACAAAACATATAAAGAAATGTAAATTTAATTTATTTTTTTTAAAAATATATTATTGTAAATACATCGTAAATCTATTTTGCTTTAACAAAATGTATTTTAAATGTATCACAAGGTATTTTTATTTAGATGTGGGTGGGGCGTGTCTCGGGTTGACAGATATTCATCGAGTAAGATGTTACTTTCTAATTTTTCATATTAGATTTCAGTAGTTTTGAATCAAGTGATTAATCCTAAACACTTGATTTAATACTCCGGTTTTCATATTTTGAAAAGGCTACCTTTTGAAGCATTTCTCAAACATTACGCATTAACTAGCAAGCATGATGCAAAAAAAGGTTTTGTTCGCCACCAAGTGGCCGAAATATTAACTGAAGTGGTGAGAAAGTTTTTGGCGAATGACACATAGCTACTGTTTGAAAAAGTCAGGGAAATTAAACGCAGTCATGGCAAACCAAAATTAATACTTCTATACATGATTAGCTCAGGACCCATTTTCGTAGTACAAATTTGCAAAAATTTTCCACGTTTTCGTTCTAAAAATTTGCCAAATTCACTAGGTTTTCCGAGTATAAATTTTCAAAATATTCCACGTTTTCCCAATAACAAATTCATAGATTTTTCCACGTTTTCAGTACAAATTTGAAAAAATTTCCACGTACATATATTTAATTTTCATAACTTTTCCAGGTTTTCAAACAAATTTCCCTGAATAACGACAAAATTGACATTTGCTAATGTTATAAACGATTTTGCAAAACCTACACGGGACAAAAATGCAGGGTTCCCCCAGACCTGGAAAGCCTGGATAAGTCAGGAAAGAATAAACTATTTTGAAAAAAGTCAGGGAAATTTCAATTTTAATGCAGTCATGGCGAACCACAATTAATACCGTACTTCTACATGACTAGTTCAGTGCCCATTTTATTTCAATTAATTAAAGGGCTTTAGAGGAAGCTTAATTCATTCGACGTATTTTTTTTACTTTATTTTAATGGGCTACTTTACGAGATCCTGACTTCGTTTTCCCCGAATTTTTTAACTCGCTTTAGATCAATAAAATTCAATGCGTGACTTGGAAGGAAGTTGACCTTAATTGCATCCTTTCATCGAGTTCTCGACGATTATGCTGCCTTATAAACGCTAACATAATAGTAGCTTCTTCAGTTTTAATAAGAAGCAACTTCACGGTTGGATTCCAGTTTTTTCGTTGGATCAAAGTTTCGTCTATTTTCGTCAATTTTGCGGAAAAATGTTGGTTTTTTGGCAACTGGTGTTTTTGCTGGGTTTTATCGATGTCACCGCTGCGGCTCCTGTAAGATTGTTATTTTTAATGTTAATTTGTAATTTATATTTGATTCGTACGTGGATGTATTCAACTTTCTAAATTTCCATATACATGTAGGTAAATTAAAAAATATTTTAAAAAATTTTCTTAGTTAATTTTGTAAGGTATTTTCAAGAATTTTATTACGGTCAAATAAACAACATTTACAAATTTTTTGGACATTAATTTGTATTTTTTCTAATATTAATTTTACATAAAATTGTTGTAAGTTGATTTTACCAAATTTGTAGAAATTCCCATATTTTAAAAATGTGATAAATTTCGATGTTTAATTTTTTTCCCAATATCCATTTACATGTATTTTTTATATTATACTAGCTGTGCCCGGCCACGAGTTGCTGTGGCTGAATTCCTTTCCCGATGAATTCCTAAATTTCCCGTTGATTCCCTTTCCCGTTGAATTCCTTTCCCAATAAATGCCTAAATTTCCCGTTGAATTCCTTTCCCGATGAATTCCTAAATTTCCCGTTAAAATCCTTTCCCGATGAAGTCCTAAATTTTCCGTTGAATTCCTTTTCCGATGAATTCTTAAAGTTTCCTATGAAACTCCTAAATTTCCCGTTGAAATTCTCTCCCGATGAATTCCTAAATTTCCCGATGTATTCCTAAATTTCCCATTGAATTCCTTACCCGATGAAGTCCTAAATTTCCCGTTAAATTCCTTTCCTGGCGAATTCCTAAAATTCCCGTAGAATTCCTTTCCCGATGAAGTCTTAACTTTTCTGTTGAATTCCTTTCTCAATGAATTCTTAAAGTTCCCTCTGAATTCCTAAAGTTCCTGATGAATTCCTAAATTTCCTGTTGAATTCATTTCCCCATGAATTCCTAAATTTACCGTTGAATTTGTTTTCCTGATGAATTCCCAAAGGTCCCGTTGAATTTCTAAAGTTCCCGATGAATTCTTGCATTTCCCGTTGAATTCCTTTTCCCATAAATTCCTAAATTTCCCGTTAAATTCCTTTTCTGATGAATTCCCAAAGGTCCCGTTGAATTCCTAAAGTTCCGAATGAATTCCTTAATTTCCCGTTGAATTCCTTTTCTGATGAATTCCCAAAGGTCCCGTTGAATTCCTAAAGTTTCGAATGAATTCCTAAATTTCCCGTTAAATTCCTTTTCTGATGAATTCCTAAAGGTCCCATTGAATTCCTAAAGTTCCGAATGAATTCCTAAATTTCCCGTTGAATTCCTTTCCCCATGCATGCATTACTAAATTTCCCGTTGAATTCCTTTCCTAATGAATTTTCAAAGGTCCCGTTGAATTCCTAAAGTTCCCGGTGAATTCCTTTCCTGGCGAATTCCTAAAATTCCCGTAGAATTCCTTTTCCAATGAAGTCCTAACTTTTCTGTTGAATTCCTTTCTCAATGAATTCTTAAAGTTCCCTCTGAATTCCTAAAGTTCCTGATAAATCCCCAAAGGTCCCGTTGAATTCCTAAATTTACCGTTGAATTCCTTTTCTGATGAATTCCCAAAGGTCCCGTTGAATTCCTAAAGTTCCGAATGAATTCCTAAATTTCCCGTTGAATTCCTTTCCCCATGCATGAATTCCTAAATTTCCCGTTGAATTCCTTTCCTAATGAATTCCCAAAGGTCCCGTTGAATTCCTAAAGTTCCCGAAGACTTTCTTACCTGTAAACGGCCATAATGGTAAGATTAACAGCTGCACCCCCATATATACCGAAAAATGATGCGAGCAATGCCAAAGGGGGTCAAACCCCCTTTGCACTTGTGCACTGCTGTAAACGTAGTACAGCGGGGTCATTAATTTGCCTTTTTGTATTCAAAAAAATTATGTTTGTAACTGTCACAGTTGTGACATCTATATAATAGTTTTAACTTGGCACTCCTGTATTCGAAGGCAACCTCGGGTTAAAATTTGAAAGCAATCGGTAAAGAACTTTCGGAGATAGGGGAAGTCGAACAAATTGACATTTACATTTTTATTTATATAGAATTTAACAAATGTGCTAAAGTTTCTGCAATTTTATTACTTAATTTTACAAAGTTTACATCCTATTCATTGGTTAGTTTTGCAATATTTCATCACATTTTTAATGATCAATTTATTCTAAAATTGTGACAATTTTACTGTTTTCTTTTAAATTTTTCAAGGTATTAAATGACAACGTGTAAAAATGACATCGTCCACTTTCTGCTTTTTATTGAATTATTTTAAAAAGACTTAAGCTACAATAGCCTAAAAATGGAACGTTGCTTAATTTGCTTAATTTTAAACCCAGCTAATAAATAAATTTATTTGTAATTATGGAATTATTTCTATTTCTTATAACTTCATCATCGTGACTTAAAAGGATGAGAGTGATCTCATAGATGGTAAGATATAACGTGGATATATCGATTTAAACTAAATAGATGAAAAGTAAT
>JAQGAO010003116.1:0-17828 GCA_034697705.1 Ommatoiulus sabulosus | reverse complement strand
CAATCGAGGATAGCCGACCCGGGAAGCGAACCTGGGTCTACCGAATGCAAGGCGAGAATGTTAACATATAGCCACCATAACACTGGTATATGTCAAGTTTGTCATTGGTCAGGGAAGTTTGTTTAAAAACTTGGGAAAGTTGAATAGGAAGTTTCTGGGAGAACCCTGTACATGGACCAACATTTTGTGGTTGTCCATATTTCTTGAGCTATAATGTCACCTAAAATTTGCCGAGCTGATGATTGCCGAAACTTTATTACCAGCCACTCGTATCACAAGATTTCAGTTTCAACTTATTCCTCAGCTGTACAGTAGAATTTCTGTAGAAAGTTCATTGAAATAAACGCTATCTGGGAAAAGGGTGCCTCTGGTACTATCGCACCCAGCAGGTTTGCATTATGGGTGTAAGATTAGTGATATGCATATTGGATTTGTATAGGGCCCTCCTTCGCTCCTCACAAAAGTCGTGTTTGCTCGGTATCGTTTGTCTGATAACATTCTCAAGCTCAGTGCCAAAGAACTTGAAAAGCGTTGAATCGGGTGAGGCAACCAACTTATATGTTTCTTTAACCTGTGCTTGTTTAGCGGAGCGTAGGGTTTTTAACATTTTTTTTTACTCCAAGTTGAAGTGCCAGATCCTATTCTCCTCCTCGTCTTCTGCTCCAGGTAGTACATTAGAGTGGTATGCGTTACGTGGGTGTTTGCAGTGTCTACGTTTTACCTCATGCCACATCCTTTGCCGTGTTTTTAATGACTGCTTTTTCATGACGTTTCGTGTAATTCCATTCTCCGAGGAACGTTAACCTTGGTGGGAAAAAAAAGATGGTCAAGCGATGAGTTCATGCCATGATTTTCATCATTTATGGAGATCCGAACTGTGGGATTACTGTCTAGACCCACTAGTTAACATTGCTGGAAGCTGCGTCAGGTTCAACTTGAAGTAGGGAAACGATTGATGGAGATTAATCATCCCAAAAGCAGAAAATCTTGAGGTTAACAACCGAGCCACTATTAAACTTGCAACCTTCCATCCACTGCATTTATGCTGCCATGAATTACTTGGTTCGGGCTTACCCCATGCAAATTACAGCCTCTGATCCTATTGACCAGATAAACCTCGAGCACTTATTTAAAATGATTTTGCGAGTTTAGATATCACAATATCAAAAATGCTATCAAATTACTTATTTCGAACTGTGACATTATTAATTGGTGGTGGTGTGACGACAATATTAGTCCTCAACATGTTTTTTCCCACCACTACGTCTTGATATTCATCGAAATTGCCTTTACAATAGCAGACGACGTCGGACAAAATATGTTAGTGGCAATTATTAATTAGTCATAGGAAGATTTGTATAAACTACAGTTTTTGCTCAGCTCTGGCTACGACTATTAAGCTTTGACACGCTAGCATCACACGTATACATTGCAGTCGGGGTACTCAGACAAGCTTTGTGAATCTCACTTTGGCGGTGGGCAAAGGAGTAACTGGTTTGTAAACAGCTAAGGCCATGATGGAACTTTTGTGCCATTTAGCGTGGCCAATCGCACTTTGGCAGTGGGCAAAAGCTTTTTCTGTTCAACTGCGTTCGCAAAGCTTTTGTCTGAGTACATGTATTCCTACTGTAATTTCGTAACGATAAACTGGCCTGCTACCAATTTTGTCACCTTTACCATGAAATTGTGGACTTGGCTTTGAGGTTAGCTTATCGGTACAGTGGTTCTATTAAAATTATTCCCCGGCTACTGTTGGAATATTTAGGGTTTTTGCTCCGGGCCTTATTTAGATCGCTGTTAGTTTTGTCAAGTTGGCGCGAATAATTTTTACGATTATGCCAGGGAGGTACTGTAGGCCTCCTTCTTCAGGCACCCGGAATGTAGAACTTCAACAAATCTGCCCACCCAGTAATGCTTTAGAATGAAAATGTTCGGAGTTTTGCATAATATAATTCACGATGGTAGCCGGCCATACTTGTTATTCGGTGACCCAAATTGGGTAGTTCTTATACTACTTGTTTGCAAATTCAATTGATTATACTGGACAAGGGTGGAGAGGTAATCGCTGTTCGTAAATTGGATTTTAGCTTCTAGAACCGATTACTAACCGACGAGTAACCGTAAACATTTCAAGTCTCTGCAGGCAATTGTACTGGAAACAGTCGAGAGACTCGGCCCCCTCAACTTATAAATACCTCGGCGTATTTGACCCTGAGGCATGTGATATGACCCCCTGTAGTGGCCAACCATTTTCCTGTAATCCACCCAGGGCATTCCCTGAAAAACATGCTGGTCATTTTGCAATGATCTGTGAAGCATGATCTACACTTGCTGTCTTTTTTAAAAGTGCCTAATCCAACCTATATGGCGCTTCCAAACGGTGCCCCCTTTTGGGACCCTACTGTACTGTATATGGGTGCTGAAGTACAGAGGGCATTTTTGGAATGAATCGACCAAAATGTGCGAGACCTTCTCAACCTGGCAAGCACAACCTTGGCACAATGTTTGGGAGACAAAATGGCGGCCAACTTGCCATGGATAAACAAAATGTCACGAATCTTTATCATCTTCTAGGCCACCACCTTGGTTCCAAACCACGCCGTGCTGCCAGTCTGAGCCACCATGTTAGATTTTTTTAAATGGGCATTTGAGGTGTATTTCACGCGGTATAGCATCTCGAAGAACGAAATTGTGCAAATTACACGACACCAAATAGTTATTTTACTACCGTATTTGCGTAAAAAAATGAGGTCGGGCTATTTTTTAGTTGGTGTTTTGATGTTCAAAATACTTGTTTCATGAAACTTGCAAAAAAAGGTGAACTTGATTTTTTTTTGGACGAGTCTAACCTCGTCAATCTTCCATTTTGTCAAAAGAGATGCAGACATAAAACTGCAGAAAGTAAATCAAAACAACGTGTTTACTCCAATGGTATTCTCAGGTTTTTTTTTACCAAATGAGTGAGTGGTTACCAATACATTCAAAGTCTATGTTTTTTGAAGATTTTAAGCACATGGCAGGAATTGATTCCTGAAAAGTAAATACAACCGTCTATGTAAAAACATTTTCAAGTTGTATGTCACTAAGCCATGTTTTAGGGGGTCTGTAAAACCATAAAGCATAGTAAACCGTCCTAAGTTACTTGCCTAAAACCTTTTTGTTTACGTTGTAAAGCTCCTGAAAGTGAAAGCATACCAAACATTTGATATAAAAACTTAATGTAAACATCTAAACTGTGTAATTGTATATTACGTGTTATTTTTGTAATTATATAATATATAGTTTGGGAGTTTCGCATTATTGCCTCACAGTGATGTCTTCAAAAATGGCGCAGTTTCACCTGAGCCTGACGGTGGGGTGAGCTTACCTGTCCCACGACCCCCTTATTTTTTTTGTCCAACCAGGTGTGCAACAGGCGCTATTTTCGCACCGGCTGACCTTTAAAAAAAACCGCTGTATTTGGCGACTTCCGAAAATACCCCGGGTGACCTACAACGAACGCATCGGAAGCGTTTGTTGACGTCGATCACCAGGAACCGATCGTTTATCGGCGATCGGTAACTGACCTTCGCCAAGCCGATGGCAGCCTCGGCTAGCGACAAATAAGGTGGTAATGTGGCGTTTTGTGTTGGTGGTTGCGCTAGGACGCATTCGGAGTGCGAAATAGCAAAGCAACAGCAGTTGAAAAACTTCTTGCAGCCAATGGCACAGGGTTGCTGGAACGGTGAGAGAAAAAAAAAGCGAGGAAAAGCGGAAAAAAAGATCAAGGTTGCTCGCTATTTTTGAAGGCAGTGGGCGGAAGGTTGCCCACCCTTTCCGTTTTCTCCAGACGGGGTTGTACCGAGGGGCAAGGTGCCAGATTGAAGTTTACTCTCCGAGTGCGGGCCGTTCCGATCGACGATCGTGCGGAGATTTCCGGAGGATCCGGTGGTGTTGAAACGCTGGCCGTTTCCGATTGTGGCGACAAAAGGTGAAGCTTCTCGGAATTTGGGATACCGGAGGAGCAGTGCCAACTCGCTTCCTCGAGGAACCCCTCTCTCAAGACTTGCCACCTTGTCGATTTTGGCCAAAATTGGCACCCGTTTTCGGTATTCCGCTCCGGGCGCTGCCAAGAAATGCGACGTGCCGATTGCAGCGACCATTGGTGACGCACCAGCGACCCTTCCTCCTAGGTCTTGTTCCTCCAGAGGTTGTTATTGTTGCAAGAGTGTGTTGGAACTGTGGCCTGGAAGGTACGCATCCTCTTGTCTGTTTTGAACCATGGAATAATACGGCTGAACTCGCGCTGCCCTGGGAGGAAAAACTCACGAGACATCGTCGTAAAAGGTAAAAAGTACAACGTGGAATCGTGATTAATTTAGTCCTTCGAGCATTACCTTTGCAGGTTGAGTAGCCATTTTCCGAAATGCAGTTAGGGTTTTGGCCCTGCAGAGTCTAAACACGAAATTCGATTGTTTCATACTCGCCTTATAGCCTACGTATACTGTACATGTAAAGTGTATCCTATTGTTATCGTGTACAATGTTTTCAATGGTAAATCCCATATCCCATCCTCCTCGTTAAAATCCCAAATATGGGAAATATAACTGAATTGTGATGTTGGGGTCCATCGTGACCAGACTGCTTAGTCTTACTTAATTTGTATAATGATCCCCCCTGCCAAATGGTACTATGTACTGACTGCATGGTAAAGAATTGAATTGAAATCGCACTTTGGCAGTTGTGACGTCGCATCTCCCAAAACGACGCGCTAATTGGTTTAAAAAAATCATTCAAGGTTTTTTCATGCCATTCATGCCTTTTTAAAACCATTGAATGCATTCCTTTTGAACACGTGACTTATCGACTGCCGAAGTACGATCTGCGATGCTTCTGCCTGAATAACCTTAATCACAGCAGCTAATTGGGCACGTTTGACCAGAAAGCAAAAGGTGTCATCTTAACAGATTTAGCAATTGAGGGTGCTCAACATGTATTCGTATTTGTTGGGATATTGCTGAAGTTTGGTTCCGTCTTTCTCAACTTGCTGTAAGCACCCGAAACTTTGTTCGTTTAAACCGCAGTTCGTATTTTCAGAAGTCAGTCAAAACATGAGTTCGCGTATATGAATGGGAAGGGGCTTCGACTTTTATCAGGGAATTCCCCGCTATAACGTATACCTTTTATTACATTGCTTAAAGTCGGCCACGACTGAATGGATGATAGGTGAAATAATATGAAGATCGTTTTAACGTAGCATAGCGCGAATGCGCTCGGTAACTTGAAAAGTTGTTTGTTTTAGCCGAAAATTTGTAATATCCGAATTCGGAATTATTAACATTATCCGTCCATACCCTAGGACGGGGACTGGAAATGAATTCGTATTTAGCTGGTTCTTCTTAATGATGTTTCACCGTAGTCGAAAGCTTGAATCCTGAAGGATGTTTTCATTATGTGGCTCTGCGATAACATCCTTCGAATTTTGTCAAGCTTGAGCTTTTATTTGCGCAAATAAGGAAACTCGTGTACTAATTGTCGGCAGCAATTAAGCGGATGAAGCTTACGTTGCCATTCCTGTTAGAAAATTTGTTTAAACTGACATATGCACTCTTCGTAGATTGTTCAAACGTTTTATTCAGTTTGACATTGGCGTTTACCAAATTGTGTATAACCCACACAAAGCGCTGACATCTTTACAAGCGTGTGTTTCAATTAATTATTGGATAACATTTGTGCGGATTGTTTCGAGTGAATGATGCGTACGAGCTGTAGATTCCACTGGCAAACATCCACGGATTCCACTGGCAGTCCAAATCGGAAGTAGGAACCAGCCTTAAAGTTATTGTCATTTTTATTGCTGTAAGCTCTTATTTAAGCCATTAGTCTACAGCTTTAGGCGCGAAGTACTCTCAGATTTATTTCACTGGCAACCATGCAGGAGCTTGTGTGACCCCTATGATTACTAAACAGTTATTTGATAAGGTCGTAAATCAGGGCTCCCCACATCTGGAAAACCTGGAGTTGTCCGGGAAATTGGAAACCCTTTCGGGGGAAAGCGGTTTGTTTTGAGAAAGTCGGGGAAATTAAAGTCATTAGAAGCGAGCATCTCTGTTAAAGAAATCGATGATGGAATTGTCGATTTAAAAAAAGCTAATCTAAATTTAGTGTTTCCTTATGGAATTTTTTGTTCTACAGTAACTGCTGTAAATATATCATTTAATTCTGTATCTAATACTATAGGCAATAAATATAGAATTTCCTTCATTGTCATGCCCCGTTTTCCGTTCTCAGTGGTCAGGGAAGTTTTGTTTTAAAAACTGGAAAAGTCAGGGTAGTTGAAAATTTTAATTTCTGGGGGAACCCTGCAAATTCATTGTTCACATTGTCCGAACACAAATTTGTCAAATTTTTCAAAATTAACATTAGTAAATTTTGCAAAATACTGAATATCGTCCTGCCACAGTGTCGATTTTGCAAAATTGTGGATAACATTGGCATATGTCAATTTTGACATTGTCATTGGTCAGGCTGTTGAAAATGAAATTTCTGGGGAACCCTGTAAGTGAATAATTGGCCTGTTTCAATAAGGTTGTGAGGACTAATTGTAGTTACCTGTTCTCGAGCTACTCAATTCAACACTGCTCGAACGTTCAACGAAAAAGATAGTTTCCTGAGATTAGTCCTGTTGTTTTTTTCCCAACCATTGTTTTCACTATGGAAATGCGCTCCAGTTCCCTAATCGACCGATAGCCAGATATCATTTCCATCGCATCTAAGGAAGTGTTTAGCGTTTCGAAAGGTGGTTGGGGATCAAAGGCAGTGTTTATTTCCTAGTAAAAGCAACACGCTTATCTACTCTTGGCATCTAATACACAATTCTGCATTGGGTTTGAAGAAAACCAGGGAAGTCTCGCGTGTCTTGAACGGTTGGCCTACTGCCGTGGCGGGCATGGTAACCTTGTTCTTCGAGCAGTTTATTCAGGCGAAACATCCACCACCGTAGAAGTTGTTTCTCCTCGGGTCGATTCCATTTTAATACCTTCATGTATAAATTTCGTGGGAGATTAAAAAAGCGTTTCCTCGCCAACAACCTTCCATATCCAACTGCATGGCGTTTACAGACTTCGCTTAATTAACCGTCCTTGTGATCAATTTCGCATCAATCCCACGCCTCCCAATTAAAGCATTTCATTTAGGTTTCATCGATGACAATTATTCATTCGCCTCTGCACGTTTTGGAAACCGTGAGCGTTGGCCATTCAGGTACTGTTCGCCGGGACATGCAACTTTGGGAGGGTTTGAACTGCGCCAAGCCCTCATTGATCATTCCTGACTTTGTAGTGACACGACACGATATTAGTAGAATCCAATTTTTCTCCCATAAGAACAAGGTAAAAAACAGGGCTACGTTTACTGCTGGAAATACTGTAATGAATTAACTAAATACCATTTTGGGGAATCCACTTGTGAGGGTCATAAATCCAGTAGTTTGACAATTCCAGATACATATGCCAATGTTTCAGGAATTGTCAAACTTCGTCTAACGAAATGATGTTAATGGGATCCATTTTCCCCCCTGAAGAACAAAATAGAGGCCTTCTGCTGCAGATACTGCAATTAAAATATAGAAACTAAATACATTTTGGAAAATCCACTTGTAAGAGTCATACATCCAATATCGCATGTATCTGAAATTGTCAAACTTAACATCTCACCACCGCTTCAAAATTGAAAAAACTCAACATTTTTCTTTTTGAGGTAAAGCAAGTTTTAATGCATTGTAATGCCCGACAAAACAAAATGACAATACTGTCATTTAGCCAAAACTATGGTGTTTTTATTGAATATAGAGTTCATATCTCTTGAATTAATACGCCTTAAAACGGAAATTGACAATTATTGAGATTAAGTCACATTTGAAGCGGGGGTGCGACATGTTTCGCCCGCGTTGTACTTCATTGTTTCCATTTCTACTTGTTTTTTTACGCTTGAAAATGAACTTCAGCATATCAAGAAATGCGGAAGACATTCTACTTCTAAAAGAAACGATCCGCAATTATGTATTATTTATACCGGGAGTCGTTTCGGGTCATAAACCTCAGTCAGCCAAGCTAAAATTTCAAAAAAATAACTCCTGGTGTAACTAATACATGCACGGGATCATATTTACTGAATTTCATGAGCTGTGATGAATGATACACTGAAAACAGCGAATAATTCAAATTCCTCCATCTTGTCAAATGCCGAATCTTTGTGACTTTCTTAAATTGTTTGTCCAAAGTGAAGGCGTTTCTACTCATCTTCCCCAAAAAACCTCATGGACGCAGTGCCAATTTGTCTGCTATTGGCTGATCTTTGTCGATGTCGATGACATAACTAGCTTTGGATTCGAGACTTTTACCCTCCACACCTCTAAGTAGTTACAGTGTATTATCCTATTTATAGTAAATCAAATTAATTGAATGTCCTAAGTACAATTTTATTAGTGTTGTCAGAAATTGGCCACCCCCAAGAGCCCGACAACGTCGTGTCTGCCAACGCCCATATACATGTACCTCATGTTGGCGTCGTTTATGCAATCTCTCCTCAGGTCCCTAAACTCTGGCCACGTTTTAGCGATACAATAAGTACCTCAACCCAGGGTGTCCTGGCTCGAGTGGTTCCAATTTGCAGCGCCCAGTATGGTACGTTAATTATTTATGGCAGTAGGCTCGCCTTCCTGTTTCGTTCCCCCCTAACATGGCTGATAAGAACACTCCATCAAGATTTTGCTGCAAATGGGTCCGCATTAGCCATTCATTAAGAAACTCATTCGATGTTAGCTGCTCTAGTAATCCTGTTTGGTTCTCCGCAACCCCACGTGCTTGTCCTACTTGAATTCAACTCTAGGCTTAGGCAACCACCTTCAGCCAAGAACCTATGGCCTCATGCAGCTGAGCTGGAGTTACAGTAGTTATTTGAAGAAAAGAAAAATGCATACGAGGCACCCAACCCTTTGCTCGCGTACAAAATATGAATTACTGGGACTTTCCAGTAGGTAGAGGTGTTGCTCCCTACGCTTTTCTGAATGGCTGGCACACCCCGTGCCATTGCGCCAGGGTGCACGTAGCTGGTGATTTAGCATGAGGAAGTGTAACCGAGCATGGAACCTTTTTTAATACGCCCGGGTCCATGGCCTTCTCGTCACACCATACCGTTTATAGTGTTCACGAAACTGCAATCGTTTTCATCCGCCACTGATTCATCGGGGTTTTGGACATGGTACTCACAGGCAAGCTCAGCTCCATGGGCCATGAACGTGTGGCAGATGGCGCTACTGCACGAGGGCGTAAGTTGGCCATCGTCATCTGTTGGCGAAGGTGTCGTCAGCGTACGTGCGGATTTGCATTTTCGCAAACAGGAACCCAGCCTTTGGGGTTTACAAACCAGACTCGAAAGAAGTTTTTTTTTTTGTTATCCCCATAAACCAGAACAAATGTTTGTGCCCGCATCCTGCAGACGCCATAAACATTGGTTCGGTTTTTCTCTTGTGCGAGTAAATCTCTTCTGAAGACTTGGAATCTGTCTTCGATAAATGATCCAGATCAAAGATATGAAAGATATGGTCCTTGTGTTTCGACTTTCCCAAGACATGCCGGGGTTCCCTTGGATCTGGAAAATCTGAAAATTGGTAGGGTCAGGGACATTCGAAAGACATGGAAGACGGAGACCTTGGGAAGACATGAAAGAGACGGGGGCATTGGAAATATATGAAAAAGTAGGGGACATGGAAGAGTCGGGGATATTAGAAAGACATGGAACAATTTGGGACATTGAAAAGACGTGGAATATTCTGAGAATTTGGAAAGATATGGAGTATACATGTCAGTGTACAAGCTAGTTAATTATAAATTACTTTTATTGTTTAATGTTTTTGCATTTTCAGTGATCAGGGTGATTACAATTTGCATAAAATGTTTTAAAATTCTGAAAAGTTGAAAATTTAGCTTCTGAGGGAACACTGAGCCCAAAGGCTAGTGCCGTTTTGTATTGAACTGTACCTGGGGCAGTTCTCGTGTGACAGTTGCCGATTTGATTTATCAAAAGCAGTTATTAGTTTTTTCATACATCAAGTACGGCTCAGTTGTATAACTCTGGTATACAAACCTAAAATATTCCTAACAAGAAATTACGATTCTAAGGCTAATTTGAGAAGAAAAAATTAGGATAGAAAACCAAACCATGCTACACAAAGCGAGGTTGTGTTGCTTGGATGGGCCATGTCTTTAGGGGCTAAGTAAATTAGTAGGCAAAAAAGTTTAATGTGCATAACAGCTGTTCTTTCTCTGAGGGGAAATTAAATTTGACAAGAAGTGCTTGTACGCATTTCATGAAACTGCTTGAAAAGTAGCAATTAACGGCCACGTTTCAGTTATTTTCTGGAAAATCTGGAAAATTAGCTTCCATCACATGCTAAATTGCCCTAGGAATTTTCAAACAATAGGTTTCATAAATGAAATTATCTATCCATGACATGTGCTCATGAAGCTGCCCACTGTTTTAAAAAAAAGTGGTCACAATGCAGTGGTTTTAGTAATCAGGACGGCGGATACTAGAGGCACTCAAGACGGAAGCTTTGCGAATCGCACTTTATAGCAGTCATGAAGTCGTGTGTGAAAAAAATGACACTCATAATTGGTTTCAAAAATTGTCTCCAGGTTATAGGTGTTTATCAACCAATTACGATGTAATGTATCTTTTCCACACGTGACTGTGCGACTGCCAAAATGCCATTCGCAAAGCTTCTGAGTTCCCTTAATGTGACTTGATCGGTGCACTTCCTTGGCCGTCACTTTGTGGTGAGCGTGTTGCCAGACAACAAAGTCCACGAGAATGCCAAATTTATAATCTAGGTCTTCATACAAAGTTCAAATGTCCATTTAATCCGTTGTATAACGTGCGCTTGCGTACAGAATATTTGATCTAATCGATCCCGTTATCAGAATCAAAGATGGAATTTTTTACAGGCCAATAAATGTTTGACCCACATAATTTTGGCAAAAATAATATGGGGTATTCAGGTAGAAGCTTTACGAATCGTACAATTGACATTCGTGAAGACACGCTAATTGGTTTAAATTTAAAACATTCACTCCATGGTATCGTTGCTCGCAGACCAGTCAATGCATTCCTTTTGCACACGTGGATTCACGACTGCCAAATTACGATCCGTAAAGCAGAGCTCTGCCTGAGTACCCCTTTTTATCGCCTTAATGAATAGGCGCCACTCGACGTAATAAAATAATCAGCAAGATGCGTGGCAATCATTATCTAAATTTGTCTGACAGTTTTAGCGTAGAATGAGAACTGGAAAATGAAAGATAAAAAGCTAATTGCGAACAAATTGAATTGTTCGCTTCGTGAAATGTACATGCTTGGCTCGAGCTTACGAATGCGAATATGTAATTAAGCGTTAAGTCTATTGTTATCCTAGATCACATGAGTTGAACTCTAGTTAGTCACCGTGCCTCAGGATTGCCGTTATTCACGCTTGTTAATTTCGACAATGACCCGGCCGTTACTCGTGCAGTATACCAGTGCAGCTTAGAGCTATTTAAACTCGCGTTTTTACGAATCTGTAGGTACCGCAAAAAAAAGTTCGTAAAATAGGAATTTCCGAAATAAGAATGGCACTAAAAAAAAAACGAAAAATGCGACTTGCACTTATTTTATCATACCTTACATTTGTGATTAAAAAAAAACACGTTTTATTTTTACGTTATCAAATCGAAATAATTTTTTGAACTCTTTCCTCGAACCCATTTGGGGGAATTCCCCGTTCCTCTAGAAAAAGCACTGAAAAGAACTCTTTTCTTGAGGAAATTGAGTTCGCAAAAAAGAGGGAATGTCTCATTTTAGTTCGTAACACTCGGAGCGAAAATTAACTGCAGTAGATTTGCGAAAATTAACTGCAGTATATTTATGGAATACTTCTTGGGACCAGCGCAAACGTTGTTTTCATGAAGGGGATGTGCTTAAACAGGGTCCCCCAGATCTGGAAAAGTCACTGAACTTGAAAATGTCGGGAAAGGTCAGGGAGGAATGACTTTAATGATGAAAAAGTCAGGGAAATTCAACGAATTAATGTTGTCACAATCTAAAATGTATGCTTCTACCTCAGTCCATTTGCAAACTTTAAAAAACTTTAAAATTTTCAACAGTTTCCGATGAGAAATTTGCAACATTTTCAACAGATTCTGAAGACAAATTATCAAAATTTTCAACTTTTTCAGAGTAAAATTTACAAAATCTACAACTTTTTCCGACTACAAATGTGAAAACTTTCAAAAGTTCCGGAATATAAATCTGTAAAATTTTCCAAAATATATATCATGTAGATGCAAAACAGTTGGTCAGGGAAATTTGTTTAAAAACCTGGAAATGTCAGGGAGGTTGAATATGAAATTTCTTGGAGAACCCTGTTAAAAACGCGAGTCGACTGTAGTTCACTTTTTTGCTAAACGTTTATTGGGGGCAAATTAGATTTGAGCGCTAATGCGTTTTGAGTACAGGTAATGAGAACTCCTCTGCGTCAACGCAGTCGTTCAGCCGCCGCACGAAGATGTAAATATTTCACGAAGGACTTCCGCATGCATTATTTGTCTGCATGCACTCGGATATTTCCTCTAAAAATAGCTATTAGATTATCCAAGACGCTCATTTTATCCCTAATTTAGTGGGACTCGTCTGAGCGATAAATTCAAAAGACTCGCGGAGGATTGCCTGTCGGGAATTTTCCCCGATGTTAATTGCACTTTTGTTCTCGCGTTGTCATCTGGTATACGAGCTGTCTTCTTAGTGTGACACACCCTTCATTATGCTTCCAATAACGGTTTTAGACATCTACGTTTTGAATTGCAATAGAAACGGTAGTCTCCGACCAATGAATGATGGGTTACTAAAATGTGAATACTAATACTAAAATGAGCCCTAAGATATCACAAAAAAGTCATATTTTAGATAGCATTGCCATAGCAATTGCAAAAAAAATCTTATTTTCGTTTTTATTTCGAAAATGGTTTTTTTTAAAATTAAAAATGCCAGATTTGGAACCTTTTAGGAGTTTGAATTAGAAAAGGACACTTTAACTTAAAAATATCACAAAGCGCGCCCTGTTTGATGGAAACATATAGTACAGTTTAAAAGCCTTTATGATCCTATTAGGCTGACGTAAACAAAAAGTGGTTTAAATCGAGTGACTTAGAACGTTTTTGTTTGCATTGGGATTTTCCAGCTCCTCTAAAATATATACATGTATACTGTAGCCTACATGATTTAAAACTCTAAAGTCTAAACTATGAAAACGGTCAAAACCATAAGCTCAAATACTGCCCAAATTGGGTAAGTATATAGCAATCCGTTTGAAAGGAGTGATAGCTTCAAATGCATTTTGATAAAGCAGACGCTGCGTACTTTTTTGTCGTCTGCTGCAAATTTTTTCTTACACGAAGTTTTGGGTACTGGCCGCTAGTCGGGAAATTGGCGCTGCGATGACGGACAGGAGGAATGCGCGGAGTGATCATACCGGTATTACTTATACTGTGCATAGGTATTGATTTTCATTGGGGAAGGGGGGGGGGTCAACATAGGACGGTTGTACCTATGAAGTGTGTAAATTTGTTTTACAATTAAGGTTTTGACCTCCCCAAACACCTCCCCTTACCTTCCCTACGTCCATGTCATTGGGTGAAATAATCCAGGGCTTATACCGAATCGGGAGTTTGTCGAATAATGTTTTGAAATTGGGATTGCGATCGTGCGTTTTTTTTTTCTTCAATTTCTGCGCTATTACCATTTCCATGTTGGAAACGTAATTTCGGTTATCTCGGTGTACCCCTTTTCGAAACTCGTTTTCATTGAGCTGGTTAAGAAATAGCGTAGGCCACTTTTGCTGGCCAAAATCAAAAAAGTTCACCATCTCAGTTCTAAATAAGTTTTTTTTTGTGCTTTCAGAATCAAATTGCCGAGTAGAATATCCCCCAACCTCGGGTTCAGGATGGTGGATTATTACAGAGTTTTGGAACTTCCACGTACGGCCACGATTGCAGACATAAAAAAGGCGTAAGTTGCACTCAAACTCCTCCGCAATTCTCATTCATTGCTTTGTTTTATCGAGTTCCGCCTGTTGCCTTTCTTTTCTCGGTGTGGTTATGATATAATACTGAGCTCTATGTCCATGTCGTAAATGCTCGGTTATTAATGACCAGATTTTTCCTGATTTCAGTTAATGCGGGCCTTACTGGCTGGTATTATTTCCTCGATAACTCTATAGTCTTGAAAGGCGATCGCTGTGGACATTGCGGGAATAAATTTGCATGCATGCTCAAGCTTCGGTCCAGAGTCTAGACAGTTGGGCATTCGGGGGAACATAAATGAAGCAAATGTACAGTTCAGATGTCCACGGCACTCGCACGTTTCAAAAAAGGTTTCACTCGGTGCCAGTTTGGAAAGCAGACAATAGATGGCATTGCCTCAAAAAGAGGGCTTGGGCCTTAGCGCCCTCGTTGGCCTTGTCTGTTTTTTCCGCCCACTCAGATCTGTATCAGCTAACCTTCCAAACTGTTGTGCAAGGGCAGTCATCTATCATCGTTTAATTTGAAAAATAGACGACGAAATTGTAAAAAAACTACCGTCGCAAAGACCGTAGCTATAGAGGAGGATATTTGGTGTGGTTTACGTCTGCTTGTTTAATGGCGTCCTGGCGCCTGAAATCGTGCAAATATACAGGTCATTGCTGGGTCATTTTGCAAATAGCCGATTGAAGTTCTTGCTGGCTTGCACTTGGGTCCAATGGTTTGAGGAAAATTGTTGGCAACTTTGTTAGGACAGTGGTTTTACTTACCCATTGATGTGACCTCATCATGAATTCATTCATTTCAGTTGACATCTCAATTTCAGTAAATAATCTCAGAAATCAGAAATTTTGCGCAGATTTAACAGGACATCCCCAGACCTGGAAAAGTCAGGTAGCTTAAAAATGTCTAGAGAAGTCAGAGAAGAATGGTTTATTTTGAAAAAGTAAAAAAAATTCAACGTAATCATGTTGTTGCATTCCAAAATTAATGCGTTTACATGGTTAGCTCAGGGCTCATTTTCTGAGTAAAAATCTGCAAAATTTTCCACGTTTTTTAGAGTACAAATTTGCAAAATTCTCCACGTTTTCCGAGGACAAAATTGAAAAATTCTCCACGTTTTCCGAGTACAAATTTGCAAAATTTTCCACGTTTTCAGAGGGCAAAATTTAAAAAAAATTCCCACGTTTCCAGAGGACAAATACCGGCGCCGATGTTCGAGTGGGTTACGCGCTTGCCTCTCGATCCTAACTAGCGGGGCTCGCTCCCCGGTCGAGGTCGGTGAGAATTTTGAGGATGTGCAAAAATTCTCTAAGTGGCGGCTCTTTCGGATGAGAGTTTAAACCGAGGTCCCGTGTAGATCCCGTTTGATCTCTGCACGTTAAAGATCCCTCTTGTGGGGGTGGAAGTCCCCCCTCGTAGGCAAAATTCCCAGGTAGGTGACGCTGACACATCCCCTGGCGTTGGTGTTTAGCCCTCGTGTGCAGAAATAGGCCAACGTTAAAAATCCATAACCAACCAACCAATCCAAATACCCTTTTTGTTAAGCGAATTCCTAACCTCAAAGTTAAGGAAACTGTTTTTTCCAGCATTGTATAGGCCTACTGTGCTTAATTATTTAAAGGGATTTTATGTAGATGGATTATCGTGCTTTGAGGCTATGATTTTGCTCGCTTAATCTCGTGTTGATGATTACATGTACTTTAAGATTCACCGAATGATTTTATGCTCGCAACGACATATGGGAGGTGACCTTCTTTTTGCGCTGGCAGCTTGCTAATCGGTTATGAGGTAACTTCCGTTTGAATTTCCATCAGTTTCCGGCTTTCTGCGTGCTCAAAGGTATAAATACTCAACAATAATTATGCTCAAGATATTGTTGAACCCTATCTTAAATTATATGCAGCTTGATAAATGTTTGCCCAGACACTACGTCAGGAGGGCAGCAACTGAGGCCGGATAAGCACGTGCTCTTTCGGGTCTACTATCGTATGATTTGTGCCCTCGAACATGTCATGTGCATGTAATTAGCATCTCTATTGACGCTAATTTAATATGGAAAGTGGTGAAAGTGCAACAAAACCGTAGTAAACCTAAAAGATTGTTTGCAAACTTGTATTCATCCTCAATTTGCATAATGATGTCATCTCAATATTGCCTGTCTATACAAGGCCCATGTTTTTTTCTGTGACCTGTATTATTCGCAATATTTTACCCGTGTCACGTTATCCTAATGTTTAGAAATTTTAGAAATACGCAAGTGTCATTTACTGAACCTGGTAGCGCAGACCAGCAATGACATACATTTTCCATTATAATGTGGAGTTCAAAAATAAATGAGATTACTAAATGAGATTTTACACATTGCAGAACTTTTAAATTGGACTACGTCTATAAACAGTAACTTTTAAATGGACAACCCGTGCAGAAGAATGCAATTGTACAATATCAAACTAAATCAATTTTTCAACAATGAAAAATGCTTTGATAAATGAGGAATTGAGGACGGATTAATGTACAGTGTTGCTAATATATACTGTATTACATATTGTGAAATAAGTTGATACCGGTAACAAACCATCACGGGAAAACTCATTATTTATTTTATCAAAATAATTAATACAATAAAATACATACCGGTAACATACTGTAATACACTTTTTGGATGTTTGCTAACATACAGTACCAGGCATTCAACTTGGTGTTTGACCTTGCGTAATGTACATCGAGCCTACTGTAAGTGGCATCTCGCCCCATTTGAGCAGGAGATTGTGATATATGTGGTCCTATGATGCGATACTATAATTGTATATGGCTTTCTGCGGGGCAATTTCTGTGATAACTTTTCTTTTATGGCGCAGCGTATAAGTGTATTGTTAATTTCAGATGTAATAAACAGCCCTGTGGTGGAAAAGGAGAATCTTTTAAGCCCATATTAAGGGCTTGCCGCAGTCTCAGCCAAATCTATCAAGAATTTTCCAGTGTAAGCATCTTTATTACCCTCTTTAATTAGACGTTCCCTCATGACGCCACAGGTCATTAGGCCAGCATTAGGCAGCGCGCAATTTGTGTTTGTGTTGTGCGCAGCCAGCATTAGCATGGAAAGTTAGAAAAATGGGTCTATTAGAGCTCCACGCGCGATGAATTTTCTCCTTTAATGGCCCATGGAATGCGGTAGCATTTTTTGTTGTTGTATAATTTTAAAGTATGATGGTATAGGTGGAATGTCAGCATTTCAATACAAGCTTTGAGAATTGCTGTTGGATCACGATGAACGGGGCATTTCACTCTTGGACTGTTACTGCCCGAAACGATAATAAATTTTGTAAATAAATGCTTACATACGATGTTTTTTTTCCTTATTGGAATGTCTATGAGAATATCTAGAAAAATACAATTTACTGAGAATATTTGATGAATTCGCATTAAACTTTGCACGCATCAATAGACTTATGTAAAGTGAACAATTGCTAGTTTCACAATGGAATTTAAGAAATAGGGGTACTCATGCAGAAGCTTTATCTATAGCATTTTGGCAATCGTGACGTCAGGTGTGAAAAAGGAATGCATTCATTGGGTGGGAGCAGAGTGGAGCTTGCTTTTTAGTCGCATGTTTCAGCTCCTTTCCTGCTTGTTGCCAGCTACAATTTTTTTCAGCTTAGGTGGCGCCACTGCATGCGTTGTACAAGGTCAAACATGCCGCGTTAAACCTTGCACTGTAGTTGCACATGCGCATTA
>JAQGAO010003115.1:0-17830 GCA_034697705.1 Ommatoiulus sabulosus | reverse complement strand
TGTACACTTTTATGGATTCTTTAGGTTGTCTATCAAGCTAAAGTGTGGAATATTTTTGGTCTACACAATTTCTCAGTGACTGAGTTATGGTATACAACTTGCGTGAAAGGGAGATAAACAGTATATACATGTACTGTCTTATGGCCGAACCAAAAAGAATTCTTACATCTCAGAACATATAGAAAAAAAAGATCGAAATTCTTGACACCCTGAAATCGAAATTGATGTCCCTGCTGATCAACATGTACATTTCACCGTTTCTCCTCTTCTATTGCTAGAACTGACTGCTGAATGTACATGTATTTGTTATAAAGCTTTGTTTATATGTTTTTTATCAATAAATGCTCTTCTAAGAGGTTAAGCTACACTGTATTTAACTAATCTGGACAGAAACTGATCTAATTTAAGCGCATCACGCCAAAACCCGATAAGTGGACAAAATTGCGATGCACCGTCGATTTCAACTTATCAGGGTTCAACTGTATAGTGTACGGTAACGATAGTCACAGAAATGTCACGAACTTTTTTTTGGTGGAAAAATTCCTGTACCGAGAGTGTACAACAATGGCGTCTCCTTGTTCTCGGACAGTCATTCTCGAAACTATCGTGCAGATGAGGGTCGTTCTTTACGTCTAGTCTGACTGGACATCTGCGCTAAATATACCCTTTATGTAACTACAGTAGGCCTATATTAAGCCACGTCAACCTTGCTTACAGCGCCCTCTATATCAACTTGTATGTCCTCAAATTAAGCAGCCTTCTGTCATTCGTTGTTTTAGACGTCTAGGAATAAAGAAAAGAAGAAATGGCAGTGAATCTGAAGCAATTCCTAAAGGATTACGTGGGCTCCAAAGTGTCCATGAGTGATGAGGACAGGCAGGTTAACGTCAAGGTGGCCAAAGACATCGTGGAACGGTTTATCCAATGCATGAAGGACGAAGACCCTCTTTTCAAAGAGATCTATCAAAACATCTATTACGCTGGCAGCTTCTACGACGGACTAAAGGTCAGCGATGCCAACGAGTTCGATCTCAACATCGTACTCAACCTGCCTTTTAAACCAGAAGAAGTAGAGGTGAGTAAACTGACTTCTTAAACAACATACCAGCAATGGTAAAGTTCTAAGTAACACTAACTATGGTAGAATAACGGCCGAGAAATGCGAAAAAATATAAAAACAAGATACAGTGACAGTGTGTATCTTACTATCAAAAGATATTCAAAAACAAATGAGTAAAATGCAATTTTTTTTATAAAGAAAGGATACAAATAAAATACATTAAGGAAGAATTAACAATTTAGTTATAAGTACCAAAGAAATAAGCATTTATCCAATAACGGATATACTGCATTAAAAAAATTATTAAGAAAACTACAAATATATTGATATAAGGGGTACAATTTTCTAAAAAAAAAAAAGCTGCAGCTTTTCAAATATATGTACATTATAATAAATGCGTTTATATAGATTTGTTTGTATTACAGTACTATACTTAAGCCTATCAAATTATAATTCCCCCGATCTAATTCCGAATACAGCTAATGAGTCATTGAAGATGATGTTTGATCGTAAATCGTGATCAATTTTTAGACAAATTAAAAATAGTGACGTTATTTGAAAAAAAAATGTCCATCTGTTCATTGAAAATCTGTATTTCAACTTTTTCCAAAATCGATCGCAGAATTGAACGTTTCTTTTAAAAAGAAAACGACATCATTTAAAAACAGCTACATGTATATTAGTGACTCATTGAAACTCTATTTTTGGATGTTGTGCTCAATGTCCAAAAATAAATTTTTTTAGACAGTTTAATTTTAAGCAGCGATGACGTAATTGAAAAAAATAATAATCTACTGGTGCTGTTAGTGACGTCATTAAACAGGGTACTCCCAGACCTGGAAAACCTGGGGAAGTCAGGGAAGAATGACTGTTTTGGAAAAAGTCAGGAAATTCAACGTATAGTCATGTTGTCACGATCGAAAAATAATGCTTCCATCTAATTAGCTCACGGCCCATTTGCAAACGTTTTAAAATTTTATAAGTATAAATTTGCAACAGTTTCTGGGGACAAAATTCTTCACGTTTTCCGAATACAAATTTGTCAAGTTTTCCACGTTTTCCAAGTAAAAATTTGCAAATTTTTCCACGTTTTCCGAGGACAAATGTGCAAATTTTTCCACGTTTTTCGAGTAGAAATTTGCAAAATTTTCCATGTTTTCCGAGTACAAATTTGCAAAATTTTCCACGTTTCCAAGTACAGATTTGCTAAATTTTCCACGTTTTCCGAGTACAAATTTGCAAAATTTTCCACGTTTTCCGAGTACAAATGTAAAATGTTCCACGTGGCAACATTTCCATCGTTTTCCGAGGACAAATGTGCACAATTTCTCACGTTTTCCGAATACAAATTTGCTAAGTTTTCCACGTTTTCCGAGGACAAATATTTAAAATTGTCAATGTTTTTCGAGTAGAAATTTGCAAAATTTCCCACGTTTTCCGAGTACAAATTTTCAAAATTTCCCACGTTTTCCGAATACAAATTTGCAAAATTTCCCACGTTTACAGAGTACAAATTTGCAAAATTTTCCACGTTTTCCGAGTACAAAAGTAAAATTTTCCACGTTTTCCAAAGACATATGGCAACATTTCCAACGTTTTCCGAGGACAAATGTGCAAAATTCTCCACGTTTTCCAAGGACAAATGTGCACAATTTTCAACGTTTTCCATGCACAGATGTTCAACATTTAACGAGTACAAATTTGCAAAAACTACATTTTCCGAATACAAAACTGTAAAATTTTCAAAATTTTTTCATGCTTATTTTTAAAAAAATTTAATTTTTCCATGATAATTGTGAAAAAGTTTCAAAATTGTCATTAGTAAATTTTACAATATAATACCCTGTGTCGATTTTGCGAAATTGTGGATAATATTGGCATGTGTCAGTTTTTGCCATTGCCATTACACAGTCAGGGCACAGTATACGAAATATAAGTAGGTGCACTCCATTGATGTTTTTGGCTCCGAAAAACACCGCAACGCCGCCATGTGTACGAAATGAACACTAAGATGAAGCCACGCCCTGCGCCTTGTAAGCGAATCGTAGGCAACCTGTGTTCTTTGGTTTCACGGGTTAAGATGGGCGTGGCTTCATCTTAGTGTTCATTTCGTACACATGGCGGGCTGCGGTGTTTTTCGGAGCCCAAACGTCCATTGGAGTGCACCTATACTTATATTTCGTATACTGTGCTTAAACCCAACTAAATGGACGTTTCATTTAATGGCGCATTTAAAAAATAAGCTTTTGAAATCCCGCTTCCAGATCATTTAATTCTATCTACCATGTTTAGGAAAACCATTATGGATTGAAGGGAATTTTCAGATTAAAAAATAAAGGGTGGTCAAATTACTTTAAAAAGTCGATGAATGAAACGAGATAAAAAAAAACCAGCTATGAGGTGAAGCCCAACCATCCAGAAATACGTTTTATCGTTTTATCAGTAAATGGACTTTTTTAAGTGCACCAATAACGAGTCTAGGAATCAACCATTCCATTTGTGATTCATGCATGAAACGGTTTAGAAATTAGTTATTGGTAATACTTTCGCAAATCCGTTTCATTTATAATTTTCTATAGTCATTGCGTGAACGTGGGATGGATTTTCATTTAAAGATTATAATCCGATGATGCGTGTAAGCATTTAATGTCGTCACTTTCATCGTTCGTTGTTTATTTGAAAAGAAACCGTAAATGAAGGCGAAGGGCGCCATTTCTTTTCCTGCTTCCGTACAGTAGTATATGGGAAAGCCCGCGAGTTACGCCCGTAATGTGGTCGTAGAACGATCAAATTTATTACATTTTGGTGGTAATTTCTGTCATCGGTTCAATGTATTTTTAGTTTCTTTTCAGCGGGTCTTATTGGCAGCGTTGAAAAGATGCGAGTGAAACATAATGGAAATGCGAGTCGGAATCGTTTACATGCCAATTTGAAAGCGCGTTTCAAGGTTTAACCCCTTCTCGTTTCAAAACATTTGCCTTTACGGTTCATCTCATGAACGAGTATTATTGGGTGAGCAATTCAGTTGGCAAAAGCGAGGTAAAAAAAAACTTGCTCGGATTCAAGGGGTTGACAGCTTCAAAAGTACCATGGCAGCGTCCATTCAACTCGTATCGAATCTATAGCGGACTGATATACCACCTTGAAATACACACCACATGTGTATTTATATTAAAAAAATCAAACGTTTCTTTTAAAAACATTTACTACGAAAGATCAAAGCGCGAGCATTTTTGTATTGTTTAATTTTTTCACTACTAAAATTGTTCCGAGACATTTCTAAAGTTAAACCTGCATGGGATAAACGGGGAACCGTCTTTGATCGCAGGGTCCTGTACCAATTTACTGTTTAAACGCATTGTACACTATGTTTTAGGTGGCAACAATCCCCCCCCCCCCTCTCCTGCCCCGAGGAACACGAACTGAAAATTGGTTTTCGAAACTGGAAACTTATAGTTTACCGTAACCTGGAAATTCAGAAAATCGATTAGTCGGTAATAGTGCCGATTTCGGAAAATCACTTTCTAGTTTTGGAAACCAAGCTTCAGTTTGTTTCCTCGATGTGTTCCCAGCGTTAGGAATATATATATTTAACCTGGAACTTGTTATATATAGTGTAATCTGTTGTGGATGCACCAACGCGCTAACTGGTTTACAAATTTTGTTCAAGGTCATAACCGTTCCAATTAACCCATTTGACAGGGGGAGGGGGGGTCATTATGCAAAATAAGTCAAGACTAAACATGCAGTCTGGTCATGATGGACCCCAACATCACAGTTCGATCAGCGAAACTTGTCCGAGTATCCCTATTCTTGGATGCGTGATCAACCGATTGGGGAAGGTTTTAATGAGAAAAAAAAATGATCGAATCTGTCCCGTTAGAATCAGCAGAAAGCGTTTTCTGACCCGAACTGACCACAACCGTTGAAACGAACGAGGGGCGTGTGCATTGATCCCATTTTAAAAAATAACTTCTCCCCACGCCTATATCCCAGGAAGGTTCCAAGGGTTACGTGATTGAAAATTCACCAAAAAAAGCAGACAATTCCAAAAAGTCCTTTCACGCTGATTTTGGGAGGATTTTTCATTCTTTACCCGCTCGCGGCGCGGCCATCACCACCTGTATGCATATATGTAGACATAATTCACACATTTTAAGCGGTGAGCAGCTATATGGAAATGCGATTCATCACATGTGATCGAACGGAGCTAGCGCCAACGATAAGGCTCCGAGTGAGCATCCAGGGCACCAAAGAGTGGCATGATGGGAACCATTTTTTGCAGCCCTTCTTTCACCGACCTTAATGTCCCGCCATTGATGGAGGACTGAAGGGGGGACAGACCCAAATTGGCAGAGTTGCCAAAATGGGCATTGCAGTAGTCGCCAGCCCATTAAAGCAACTCGAGGAGGAGCAACCCCTTCAGGTGAAAGGAACGAACGTGGAAGGCTCGGTACACTTTTTTTTTCTCAATAAAAATACTTGTATGAAAAGTGCAAAAGGTTGCCGGAGAAGGGGTAGGCCCAAAACCCCTGCGTGCGAGCGGCAGCGGGCGGGGGATTCGGGGTAAGGACACAAGCCAGAGGCGAACAAAAAGACCCCGCTAGTCTTAAACTGTCACAGCCCTACAGGCTGAAGAAAAATTGAGCCCTTTGAGTACCCCTAGCTCATTTGAATAGCGAGGGGAATGGCCTCCGGGCGTCCAGAGAACTCAACTGGCCGAGGTTCGCCCCCTTCAACGACACTCAGTGTCAAACCCGGCGAAAATCCGTACTTTTAACCCTTTCTTTCTTGACTGTGCCAGTGTTACCACCGCTGGCCGTAGCTTTTGACCCGCCAACGACAAAACACAGTGGCATCATTGGCGCTTTGAGCGCAGCGGTCTATGACAAGTGCCACTATATATGCTGCCTGCCCTCCATCCAGGGCAGTAAATATATTCCTATAGTGTCCCTTCTACAGTAAATTGAATACTATAAAAGCATACCAGAATGGTAATTAAACCATAATACCAGAGGCATCAAATAGACGTAATGCGTTCGGTAGACCCAGGTTCGATTCCCGGGTCGGCTATCCGCGATTGTGGTTTTTAATGGTTTCCCACAATTCCTCCAGGCGAATGCTGAGAATGAGATTTAAATCGGCCATGACCGTCTTCGTATCCCATCCTCCTCGTTAAAGTCCCAAATTGTGATGTTGGAGTCCATCATGACCAGACTGCTTAGTCTGACTTAATTTGTATAATGATCCCACCCCCATGCCAAATGTTACTATATTTACTGACTGTACAGTACATGGTAAAGAATTGAATTGCTAGGCATTATTGAGTAAATATTAGAATGACATCAATTTGCACGAATCCCGCAATGTGTATCATAACAACATACTAGTACATTGTACAATTGTATTTGCTATTTGCATTTCATAAGAGTTAACTGAAAGTAGAATTTTCATTCCTCTACAGTTTGTATGAAGATTTATAAATAGTGTGAATAACAGATTATTTTATATGCACTGTATATGCGTGGGATATCTTTACTTAAAAATGCACGCGTCACTGAACAAACGTGACTAATTTTACTCGTAGTGGTATAGCAAGCAACCACGTTTGAAATTGTGCTATTTTTCTTTCATATATTCGAAATTTGGTCATCTGTATACTGGTGCTGCCAGACAGACGATAAAGGAGATGGAAACCCACCACTATGATCTTAATGCATTGACAAATACCAGAATGATGCATCAACGGAGAAACGGAGCGAAAAAACATTAAGATTCAGCAACTAATGGGCACAGGATGCTGCAACCCCCTAAACCAAATCAAGGCAAGTGCTTTTTGCTTCTTACACATAAATTTAAGTGATTTTTAGCCGTCTGAAGATCCTCGTAATGGCTGATGCGTGATGGCATCGTGGTAACGATGCTTCTGGCGGTAATGGTGATGGAGCATCCCATTGAGTGATAATAATGATAATAATGACCGAAAAATTAACTTTTCCCGTCGTTTTGCTACCCTGATTATCGGTTTAATAGGCCTGTATTCTGTCGGATTGTGGCTCGTAATAATTGAGGACTGCTGCTAACAACAATCGCGTTCTATTGCATTTGGGTTATTGGCCTTTTGAGCGCCGTAACCCACATCCATTATCATTTTTTGTGCGATAATATATGGGGTGTATACGAATAGCATCTTGATGAAGCACACATTTTAGGTGTCAACAATGATTTTCTGTTTGATGAATCGCACGATACTTATAATTGGAATTCAGATTTTAGTTTGTGAAACCAATATAAATGAATACATGTATAAAATCCGTCCCACATCTCCACAATTCCCTTCGTCACAAGATCAATTTTTTTATGATTATACCAATAATCATAGCTACAGCTTGAGTTATACAGTACCCTAATAAATAGAATAATGGATATCTTTTACAATGACATAAATCACACCTGTCTGTGAAATAGTTGAAATAGCAAAAATTCCCAAGTTGTTACATGTACATAACACCATCGTTTAAAAAATAGCCTGTTAAAACTTTAAACAGTAAACACCGTCCTACATGTTTAAAGCTATTTTTTCATCAGGTTCGATATTCCCATCACTATAAGCAAGTTAAGGTACGACGGGTTTCTATACCCATATGTAGGTCTCTCCAATGCAAGATTTTAGAACGTCTATACACACGCTACCACTGCTATTTTCTCTGAAATGAACGCAAATAAACACGAGTACATGTAGTTTACAATAAAACGCTTGTGACAAGAAATAGCGAACGTTTGTTCTAAATCGTTCTATGGGACTGTTCATGTTTTTTTTTGTTTTTTTTTGAAAATGTTACCTTATAAGTTTAAAACTGCAAATTAGTAGTTATTCAATTTTATCGGATAGCGATTCAAATCCATTGTTATCACAATCTCGCCAAACTATACCGTAAGTTCCTTCTTACAACTCCACCACGACTGTGTCCCGGCCTACCCAACCCGTTCTCTTGTATGTGAACTACTGTACAGTATTTACATTTTATTTGAGAATAGGCCACGTGCTTGCTGCCATTGTGTGGGCGCTCTTTAGCATATAGGCTAAAGTGACATTTGTGGTTCAAAACTTTCACCAACCTAGTTAGACCTGTTGCATAATGCTCGCTTATCAGTTGCCGGTACCGCAAAATTACATACTGTACCCTACACCAATTTTAGATAGTCTGTTCCTCTTTCTGTACCCCTGTTGAATTAATAACCTGCAAGTGCCATTGCCTTATTGTACGTGTAATGTATGTAAGCTGCGTTAGGTTGCATAATAGCAACGGCCACTACTTTTCTTTTTTTTGCATAAACCTCGCCTTGAACGATATTTAATTCCTGTTCATGACCTTGTAAACAACATGAATGTGGCCGCCACACGGCCATTGAGTTGCCACGCCGCCACGTTGACCTCTCGGGCCCCAAATATGCACGTGGGATGGAGTCGCGCATAAGCTTATTACCGGACAATGGTCGGCCCGTTATAACGGCCATTGTTGGTGGTGTTGGCCACCTGTAGTTCGCCTGTCCAGACTGCGTTTGGTCAATGCGACGTAACGGTGAGATGTTGTGACCGAATCGTACGTGGGTAATGAATTGGGAGTGACCTCTCAGTCACAATTCGGAGGGGCAACTGGACTACTGACCCATAGGCGACCCTTTATAAATGGTCCCTACGCAATAACTGGGCTAAAACGGGTCCGCGATTGAAATGCGAGGCACGTTACATGACACTGCCCTACTTGAAGGTTTTCGGATGGCCTGCCAAAGGGAGGTCGTGGACACTTTTTTTTGTTGTAAATTGTAACTTTTGAATTTAAGCACATGGGCATACGCTTGCACCCGTAGGACACACTTAAATCGTCAATAGGGTTGAGCAGATGCAGAAGGTTGTTGTTTTTCTTGTGGCTAAGGAGAGTGGACAACCGGACAAGTGCAAGGTATGACTTTCCAATTTGAATTGTGAAATAACAACTGTAATTCATATGCGAACAAAACTGCAACTATGCAGTGTATAATATGCATATTCATCGTCATATTTTTGCACCATCTTCTCCTCTCGATGGGATTTCTGAAGTACAGTCAGTGCATAATTTTTGTCAAAATGCTCAGAATAAATAAGATTTTTTGTAGTTATAATAGAAAATTTCCCTAATGGCCGCTATGATGTTATCTTCGTTTTAAGTATTTGGCATCCATTAGTACAATTATACAGTAGGTCTATTAAAAAATAAGGTCAAATTTTTCAAGCCCATTACTAAATTGGTCTTGACGAAAACATTCCTGCAGGACCAGAAGTCTTATTAGGCTGGACTATAGCCAGTGGTCAGAACTCGTCATTTACAACAAATTGGCAAACCCACGATAGAAAGTTTACCCCTCCGTGGTGTCCTTGGGGGAAAAAAACGAGAGAGAAAAAAAAACGTCCCCGGGAGAACTTTTTGCCCCAAAACCCATTTTTCCACCACTTTTTGGGGAATACAATGTCAATTCTTTACATATTTTCGGTTAACCTTCACGACGTATTTTTTTGGGGTATTGACCTAATTCACTCTTCATTGCCAATGCCAAGGGTGCAGTTAGTAGTTTAGGGAACCCTCGTTCGAAAACGGTTATTTTTTTGTTTTATGGTCAAAACCTGGCATTTTCTGGACCAAAACGGAGCTCCGTCATTTTTGTTAAGCGGAGATTGACAATAATTTATCTATGGTTTCTTAAAAATTATACCGTACTCAAGATTTATGAGCAATTTATCCATTTTAGTAGTTATGCTATTTGCTCGTCTTCTGCATGATTCATGAGTTCTGCTTCTTTCAAACAAAATCAGTGTGCTGATGGTTAGAACATTGCATTTTTAAAATCAAATTTTATTTTCGTTTCAATCACCTTAGGAAAGTGTTGACTCAATAGCAACTGATCAAATCCACTAAATTAAATTTTATAGCATAATAAAGATAAGAAATACTCCAACGAATCTGACAACCGTTTAATTAATATCACGTTTCATGCCGTTTACAATAATCACATTTGGGAAAGCACGACAGAACATCCTGGCTTTCTTGTTGTATAATTTAGTATAGATAATAACTTTCCATAAATATAATATCCGACAGACGTTGTTCGTAAGCTTTAAAATATCAGAGGAAATATTCGCATCGTTATTTCTAATGAAATTATGGGCTGCTTTTGATATTATGTTGCTTAGAGAAATGCGAACGCCATGCTGTAAATCTCGCGAAAAATGAGTGGGTCCATATAACTGTGTCAAAGAAAACAGAAAACGCGGGGAATGTGAAATGGAGTTTAAGAAATCTTTGCGGAATTTCGGTGTTTATAGTAAAACCAATGTCTTTTTCAAAATGTTATTTATAGCTGGCTATATCACGTTACATTCCCTGGACAAAGAAAGGAACATCTCCAAAACGATTTCACGTTTTATGGTTTTTGAATTTTGGGGAAATTCCCAAAATATTTTACTTCCAAACTTCCAATTAACTTTCACCTTATACATGACGTAAATGCTAGCTGCCTTTTTCTCTATAGTTACTTTTCGAGTTTTTGCGTTTATCCCATAAAACCTGTAAATGGTCCATTTGAGTTATAGTGGTTTTATTACTCGTGTTTTCGTTAACCTCATTCCTGGTATAAGAGGTTTTAACGAATGCAATCGTCCAATTAAATCCGCTTTAATCTACAAACAACAGTACATGTAACGAAGAGCGGCGCAACCGCAACCACCGTGGGTGGGTTACTCGATGACAGCGTTAATTGGATCGACCATAAAATGCGAACCAAAACTATAAAATGGATGTTTGCGGTCAAGCTGGAACTACCTGTACATGTACACTAGAAGTATATATTTGTATACTTTAAAAAGATTGCATTTTTCATGTTTATTTACTCAAGTTCTAGACTTCCCTGGCACATGAATGATACTGTACATCATTAATCTGATTTATTAATTGTATTATAATTTTGCTAACATTCTCGGAATGTTGACGACCCATGCAGTTATTTAGCATTCGTAACTGCGTGTTCATACCATATTTACACATGTACATGTATAATAAGACGACTGCAGTTGATTCCAGTGATGAAATGCAGTATACTGTATAGGTCTATCGAAATGGGGTAATTTTTGATGCGTTGTTATGAGCAGTTTCAGTGCGTGTACGTGGTTTTATTTCATGGTAAAGCCACTTTTCGAATGGCCCTCAGCCAAACCAGAAAAGGGTTATAAAAACTGCCAGTTTCGCTACGAAAATGTGTTAATTGGGCTGGAAGTCATTGCACGCGATTGGAATAGTATCATTGCACGCTATTTTGCCATAGTATCATTGCACGCTATTTTGCCATTTTGTGGTGTTAGTGTTCCAAGGCTAATAGATAAGGAATGCGGTCCGAATATACATGTACATACTTCCGGATCAAGTAATCAAATATTTATGGAGCCGGTCTGAAGGTTGGCAACACATTACCATAACCCCTTCGCTGCATGGGAAAAGCGTCGTGACGTCATGAATCGACGCCATTTCTCCACCCTTTATCGTCGCTATTTAACAACGCATATTTGCGCCATCTATGATGCATTCTATGTTTCAGGCTGACCGCATCATTGATTGCTAAAAAATGACATGGTTTTCTACTAATGGCGGCCATTTTTGACACAACCAATTATAATGTGCATGTACCATGACAACACGATAGCATCGATTCTGGCAAAAATATTGCAACATGATATACAGTATCCGTGGCACATGCCTGACATCCACTGTACTTGTAGGCCAGTGGTTTTGTAAGTTTTTAAATTTTTGAGTAGACTTACACAGTATCTACAATAAACAATTTTGACAAGGCTAATTGTTAGTCAGGGCCTTCAAACGTCTTCGAGAATAAGCCAAATGAATGCACGATTTTTGATATATGCAGAAATTGCACGTATTCGAGTTGTAATTTCACCAGAGCTAATTTTTTATTTGTTTTTAAGAAGTTTTAATGGCCTAGTTATTTGTGCTCATTATTGTCGCCATGCATGTTAAGTGGCCAATTTTGCATGCGTGTTTTTCATCAAGGCCTGTGCTACTTTGTATGTAAGAATATCCAGTATAACGTACAATTACTGTGCCAGATACTGTACTAGTATATTAAGATTAGCATCTATACATGAAATACACGACTCTTGTTAATTTCCTTTTTTAATTTTAGAATTTTTTGTATTAATGTCAGTATATTTTTAGACACTTGCATAGTACAGGCTCATAAAAGCTGATCGTTCTTTATTGCAAAATGCAAATTATAAATTGTCTAAAATAATAATTTCAAAAGACTTTCAAGGCTAAATTATGTTACGCATTAAAAACGTATTTTGTTTTAAAATTACGTGAATTACGTGTAATTTCGCCATGGGGTTTGTACAGAAAAAATTATATGGGGTTGCTGACAAGGTTATCAGAACCTGCATGGACACTACATACAGTAATTGTACTGTATAACTGATTGCGCAATTAATGCATGTAAATCTGTACATCTTTGATAAATAATAATACAATTTGAAACAAGTACAGTATGTTCATATAGCATATGGGTGATATTAAAAGCACTGCACGGAGCTCAATATTTTTGCAAGCAATTTTTGCATGCCTCATTATAATCTTTGCGCGTACGATTTTGCACTCGATTTTTCAAATTTATTTCCATTAATAATTGAGGAAATTAATATTTTGTAAAATTGAATATCGAAAGGCAGACGAATCGAGCCAGGGAAAGTTAATCTCGAAGTTAATATTCTTTTGTCACGCAAAAGTGTCGCCCAACACTTTGTTCTCGGAACAAATCTTTATTTCAATCACATTTCTTTGTTTTGACCAAGACCTTGTTTTAACTTTTGCTGCAAGCAACCGAATTTAATCATCAAACCTGTTGTGAACAACTGGTATACAGTACTAGAGATAACTAGGCTATTTGGTTTTGTTTACACGTAAAAGCGAAATTTAAAAGAAAATGAAAAATGACTAGAAACGAGAACTTAATACTCATGTCCGGTTGCCCAAAATCACTATTACATTTAATCGTATGTCAAAGGGCTATCGATAGATGATTAGTACCATTTGCATTGCACACCTGATAATATAATTCAAAATTAATTTTAAAACACGTATTTTCACAGATAAGAAATGTTTGTGTACATGATGCTGATAATATGGACTATATAGCCTACATGCATTTTTTTTTTAATTCTTTATATCAACAATCAACTAACATATACGCGATGCCAATTTGTTACTTAATGATACTTCTAAATCGTATTTAGAATCGTTCTTTCGCTCGTTTATACATGTATATGTCCACCGCAAATATTGTGAAGGTGGTGTCATTGGGTGGTTGAACTCGTAAAAGTGGCAGCCATACATCTTCCATGGCCTAGACTCTTTGAAACACTGCCCTGGTTCTGAATTCATTAACATGCTGTTTTTTGCATCAGCGTTTTTTTGAGCCACCCTTAGTAAGTAACGTTGCGTAATATTTAATAATAATTTTTTACGAGTTATTTTTTGCGTGATTTTTTTTCACTCTTTTCTTCGGTCTTGCTTGACTGATGGGTTCAGCAAAAAAGCTTATTTGTAAGGCAAAACCGTTAGGGTGCACTAACCTGGGTAACCAGCTGTTCCTGGTTTACGGACTCAAGGTTGTGTGAATTTATCAGGAGAGAAGGAAAGTGCTTAAATAAACTCGCTATGCTTTTTTTTAGCATATCCCCTACTCACCCCTGACAGCAAAATTATCATAAAAAAACGGTCAGGAAGTTAGCATGCACCCTTAAAAAATGAGGCACGGTTTGCCAACGTTGACAAAGTTACCCCCGCACTCGGTGGGTACGTGCGTGTCACAACTCATCAACACTAAATCAAAAATATGGGCTATGGCTGCTGCCAGGCTGCATGGATGGTCAGGTTAAGAAGGTTGTAAAACCGGAGAAACACTCTTTCACAACGCTTCACCGGGCGACAAGACCATTTTGCTACAGTGAACATCATCATCAAAATATGCCGATGATGTCAAAGCTCGGGTCATGAATTTTATTTACTGTATATACACATGTGAAAACCTAGTTCAGAACATTATTTGTACATGTTTCAACACTATTTTACACATACACATGTGGATTATAGTGCTGTTCCATTAAAAACCCATTTTGAAATGCTAACAGGGATATTTGATAAAACAACTGTTTGTAATATTGTGACTTGCTGTAGTTTTACTCATCGCATCTTTAATATTTTTTTCTCATAACGACTATTTAAAGGAAGGTAATAATGTTAAGTAGGGATTCTTGATTGGCCATTAAAAAACAATCCTGATAATTTCCTGCGAATTTCTGAGACAAAAAATCGAATAATTTTTACGGGCGTATTATTCTTAAAAAAAAAAAAAACAAAAAAAAACAAGAGCAACGTAATGTGTGTGGAAATCTAAGAAGCCTTAACATACTCGTGAAGTAGCAAAGAAAATAGGTTGTTTTGTCTCACAATTTGAATTGAACGTAAGATCTGAACTACATGTAGTTCTAGGTCGAATTATGACAAGTGTCAATTTTGTTAACTTGTCCATTCAGATAATACCGTACTTGTACATGTGCTTTGATTTCTCTCTGCGATTTTAAAGATGAACAATGCATTATTTTTAATACAAATTTGGCAGGAAGCCTTTATATACCATGGCCAAGCCCGTTTAAACTTACTGTACATATTTCATAGCGTTCATTCCAGCATTAGATTTTTTGAAGATAGCATTCCTTCAATTGCTATACGCAAAACAAGCTAAGAAAAGTGAGTGTAAAATCGGGTATGAAAACTCGAAGATCGGCCAATAAGATTTTGCAAGAAATAGTCACAGATCGATATGCATCCTCTATGGGGGTCCTCTAAACTGATTCCCATAAATGGGAATACTGCATGTATTACAGGAAGCTCGTGAATTGTGGAACATAACACCATTACTTATACGAACTATTTTGTACTTTATTAGACAATCGATGTTTGAAATGCATTACTGACAGATCATGCTATTCCAAATGATCCAATACAGCAATTTCCAATGCGTGTCATAGTACATGTCTTTGTCAGGGCACTAAACATTTTGTCAAAAGATAAAAGTATACTAGTACATGCATTGAAATCACTTAATTTCATGAGCAATCGAAAGACTCTTCTTCGTGGTTATAGTATTACATGTATATAACAACGGTTATACACATTTAAGTGTGAAAGGCTTCAGACAAGATAGTTGGCAATAGGGAGGCGTTGAAGAAAAATTGCACATTCGATAAATGCTGCATGTATTTTTTTGGACCAGTGAAAATCGCCAACCATAAGGGGATTCCCGTCAGTGCAGTGTGCCCAACAGTGAGGACATTATTGCAAAAATGTCCAAATAGTATGTTTTGCTTTTTTAGTCTTGCAACCAAAGCAGTTGCAAATCAGCAAGCGATCGTCTTATATCTTTTGGTTTGTAAAAGAATTTTTTATGATGAAAATGAAATCACTTAATTTCTTCAGCAAGATAAAAGGCTCTTCTTCGTGGTTATAAAAAAAGCGAAGGGCTTCAGACAATATAGTTGGCAAGAAAAATTACACGCTAATATATGGTAAAATGACGGAACAGTTAAGACAATAAAATGTCTTATCTTTTTTTTTTTCCTTAAGATTTTATGATTTTTTCCCTCTACCGTGCCTTTTGTATAGCTGCTTGGCTAGACAGGGTACCCAGACAAAAGACATAAGAATTGGTGCACCATGGAAATATTACCCAGCAAAAAAATATATATTTTCCTCTCCGTGATTGATAATGTACATATCGTGTCGTTGCGATTGTCTAGCCTATCCTCAACTAGAGCAATTGAAAATCAGCGAGAGATCGTCTTATATCTCTTTTGTTTCATGGATTAAACATACCATTCCATTGTTGCAAAACTGTAAACAGCAAAAACGCTAACTAGTTTACTTTTCAATTCGTAATGCAGTGCCATCCGTCTCGCACTATCCGAAAGGGACGTTGCTATACCTAGTGTTTTATTGGTCATAAAAATGGTTACGACAGTCTGTCTCTGTTGGAGCAGCGCAAAAACGAAACATGAAAAATAAATTAGTTCATGAACGAGACCCTGGTAATCAAATCTTACTGTTACAAAAACAACATGTCTTCCACTGATCAAGAACACTATAGAAACACGTATAAATAAAACGAAAATTCTTTTTCAGTTTAAAGTTTCGGTTTTGGAGTTTTGGAGCAAAACTTTGCTCCAAACATGCTCGCATTGTGTGAATGTAATCAGGTCAGATTTCGGTTGGCTTTTCCGAGAGCATCTGAAATCAGCTGTGCAGTGGACGGGCAATGTACTGTACGTGTAGCCTACAATGAAGTGCCCTCAGCTGGTCAGGGTGTGCACCAGTGGTCATACTAATAATGATCATGTAGGGGAATTTGGTGCTCCTGAGGAGGACTTCAATTAAGAGCAGGTGAGGTGCTCTCCCTCTTGATGAACGGGACAAATGAAAAACCCCATTTTTTGGCAGCTAACTGGTCTTGGTTTGATTTTTTTCTTCTTTAGACCACCTTTACCCCCTCACTATTCGTTTTTTATCAAGGCCGGAAGAAATTGGGTTGTTAGCCCAGTTGTGGCACACAATACCGTCTGGTGGTGGAGGAAGGAGACTCGCTCACAAAGCATCGCAAAAAATGTAGAACTGTCCCGAAGCTATAGAACGCAATTCGGCACCCCAGGAACAGAACACTGCACATCGCACTTCTGTAAATATTGCACGTTGCGTAACGTTGTTATGACAATCTTAGCTAAACAGGACTTTTATTTCTAATTGACTTATTATCAAGGGGTGCCTCGCAACAATGCCTGTCGTTTGTGGCTTTTTTGAGGCACTGAACAGTTTATAAACATCGGTCTTTACAAAGTCGGTTGCCTAATCGAGGATTACTGCTGGAAATCTTAGCCGACCCTTGACATGTGCGTCATAGATGGCGCACCGGCCGATTTCAGCGCGCGTTGAGAAATGTCTTCAAAAGTGAGATTTGTAAAGAATTTGTTTGTTTGAAAATGTATCGTCGAAATTATGGTTTTGAGAACCAAATAATTCTCATACACTTGTAGGCCTACATGCATGTTGATGTTTGAATTTAAGACGTATTTCGTTGTCATGAAAAGAAATATGCACGTTGCTTATTGATTCACGACAAGGACAAAGATGAAAAATCAGCGTATTTTAAATGCACATTGCAAACATTTGCCCATAATTGTTTCACAAAAAAAAAACGGTCCATGTATTGCGCATGTACATGTATGGGGACATTCAAAAAGGACGTCCTCGTGTAGAGGGTAGGGGGGATAGTTTGAGTCATGGTCACAATGTGGACAGGGGGGAGGGAGGGGGGAAAGCTCAGGGTCCATTTGCAAACTTTCAAATTTGTCCAGTTTCAATTTGCAAAATTTTCATTTTTCACGAGCATAAACTCGCAAAATTTTCCACCTCTTTCCGAGATCATCTTTACCAACATTTCCAAGTTTTCCCGAGGACAAATTTGTAACATTTTACACGTTTTCCCAAGTACAAATCTTCAACATTTTCAACTGTTTTCCGAGTTAAAATTTGCAAAACTTTCAAAATTGTCCGAATACAATTTTTTTTTAAGTTTCGGACGTCCGAATGGGGGGGGGGGGGTAGGGGTAGTCCAATT
>JAQGAO010003114.1:0-17833 GCA_034697705.1 Ommatoiulus sabulosus | reverse complement strand
AAAATAACATTATTTTTATAATTCTCATGTAATTCTTACAATGTACTGACATATACATGTACCATGTATAATGTATTTTACTGTATTATTGTTAAATATGTAATTTAACCACTGTTATATATGTTAAAAACCGTCATCAGAGCTGAGCCTCTGAGTACGTAAATAAATTATTATTAGTATGAACATGCTAAAGTTATGATTTTACCATAGATTTTCATCATCCGGGACATTATACTGGAAAGTAACTAGTAATTAAAAATTTGGCAAGTCAGTTCAAAACATCAATTTAAAACTTCATTTTTACCAGCATGTCCAGGGGGATGCTTGGACATAGAATTGCCCTACAGTAATTCCAATAATTCTGCGATGTATTTTGCACTATGAGCATTGTGTAATATATTTTCATGAGCTACTTTACACCCAATAACTGATTCCGCAATACAACAGTAGACCAAAGAGGTCTTATGCCAATAATCTGTTACGTCAGTCTATTTAAGCAATTTAAGTGCCACTTAAGCCCATCAGAATATGCTGTGACTCCCTGCGATTATTCAGTTGGGCAATCACTGCTAACATAAAGGTCTTGCAGGTTTGCCAACCTTCCAAAACTTTACCCCAAAAAAAAGCGTTTAGCTGAGCCTTAAATCCACACAAAAAGCGTGGTGTACAATATGCAAATTCACAAAAAACATAGAACTCGAGAATAACTAGCTTTCAGCCGATGTAGCTCTCTCCTTCATTAACAAACGATAAAATTCACCAGATTTTATAAAAAATCCACGAATTCTTATGTAATTGGATAAAAAAATACTAAGTCTATGTGTCATTGTGGTGACAACTCTGCTTTGGAGAAGAAGCATTTTGAACATATTAAATTTGATTACATGCAAGATTTACCTAATGTACCCTATATTTGGTTCAACTGCAAATGTTTTGATGCATTAGATTAATTATGTACGAATTTTCCATGCGAATTGACGATCGATGGAATAATCTTCCTAGAAGTAGTATAGATTTGTTACAAATTCATTTAACAATGTAAATAAAGCAATCGCAACTGACGTAGGAGTATTCTCCTGAAAATGAACTCGACAACCCCCTTTCCTCTAAAATACGTCATTTGTTTGCTGACTGTAGGGTATACCGAGTAGAACTGAATTAATGAAATATTAGGTTAATAAAACAATATTATGTTAAAGTAACCTTTGTCCCACAATGGTGAAAACAATACATCGCAGAATTACTGTAGGGCAATTCTATGTCCCAGCACCCCCTTTGGAACTTGAACATTTCACATTGTCAAATTGCTCGTGTTATTTTCAAATTAATTGAAATCGCCATCCACAGATCAATACACGTCACTGGTGAAAATGAAGTTTTAAATCGAAGTTTTGAACTGACTTGCCATAATTTTAATTCCTAGTTACTTTCCAGTATAATGTATCGGATGATGAATATTTATGGTAAACTCAAAACTTTAACCTGTTCATAGTCAATACAACGCTCCACACAAGGCCATAAATGTCTTTCTAAACTTTTTCATTTTATTCCCAATCTACTGTATTGGGAATAATTTTACACAAGTTTTAAAGATTTTTTAAATTTGCAAACAAACTCGACATTGCGTAAATATCTCCGTGCATTCTCACATCAATTGGACATTTCAAACTGAACTGAATTTTTTTCTACATATTACTTAACACCGCAGTTACAAAATGCATTTCGGACGTTGAGGTAAAACAAAAACGAAAATTTTCAGAATGTTTCTGGGGTAAATAATGCAAAGATTCGGTTTACCCTCTTAAGACTAGCACCAAAAATGGCCAAATTATCTTCGAGTTATAAATACCTCATGAAAAATGTAAGCATGGATAAAAGGTACGATAAACAGCTCAATCGCAATTCGTGAGCACGAAATGAAAGGCGGCAGCTAATCCCATAAATGAGGGGGGAATATTTTATGGGCAGTTTTGCGACGAGGGGAACTATTGCAATATCAATTTTTAAGCGCCGTAATAAAGTAAAATTAATTCACAGCTTTATTAGTAAGCCAATAACATTATTAGAACGCTATAGGGTTTGGAGCTCTATTTCAATATCCTGATTATATTCCCAGAGCATTCTCCAAAATAACATTAAAATCATGCGAGCATTAATGGCATTGTTAAAGCGACGTTAAAATGCTGTTAAAATGCGCGGGCTTTTTGCAGCAGCTTTTGGGTGGGCCCAAGGGGTTGATTTTGATAGCGTTTTGCAACGTGACCCCACGCTTGCGAGAGCCGCAGTAGCGTGGAAATGGATCGTACCTAAGAAATATCTGTTGTGGGGAGCAGTATTTCATTAAATTTACATGCACTCTCCGAGCCGAGCAGAAACTCGACTGAAACAAATTGCATTAGTGGGGCTAAACGGGAACCCCCTACGATGGGCACATTGAGGTACATGTACGAAAAAGCTGTTACTCTAAAGTACTTATGCCGAACATGAGATGGATGAACAAGTTGACAAGAAATATCATTATCCAGTAAATCGTTTCACCAACTCTGTGACATAATAGGGGTACGCTGACAGAAGCTTTACCAAGGGCACGTTTGGAAGTTGAGAAGCTGATGCATTAATTAGTGTGAAGGAATTGTGTAGCAATAGTGCATTTTCAAATGTTATTTAACAAGGTTAACATTTGATTTCCAAATTCTGTTAAATTTATACCAAATACAATACATGTATTGTTACGAAGGCACTTTTAGAAGTTGAGAAATTATGTGTGCAAAAAGGATGGATGAATTAGTTCAAAAACATAAAAGTGCACAAGTGACTTCACGACTGCCAATTGCAAAGATTCTGTATGAGTATTCCCAATGTAACAAATGTGTTTATTTGTAACAATATTTGGCATTCACTTTACAAAATTTGGGAATAAAATGTCAAAATTGTTAAATTAAATTGGAAAACGCATGTTTACCACAAATTTCTAAATAGCTACTTTTAATCGAAAATTTAGTTTACTAAAACATTAAATCGTTAAAAAAACAGCCAAACTTCTACACGTGACTTCACGATTGCCCAAGTACAATTAGCAAAAATCCCTACTTTGAAAATTCATTTGTAACAATGCTTGGTATAAATTTAACGGTATTTATGAATAAAATGTTATCCTTCTTAAATAACATTTGAAAATGCATTATTGCCATACATTTTTTAGACTATTTTTATTCGAACTTATAACTTACTAAAATATTAAATATGTTGAGTGGATACATGTACATGTACTGTATATAATAAGCTTTCTTAGATATGTTGACACCAACATGTTGCATTAGTGTGTTTCAAGTATATCAAAACATTAAATTTATGCACTGCAGTGACATAAACAAGAGGCTGATGCAAGTTTTATAGAAACCTTTTTTTGGCAGTGGTATGGTCTATTTGCATAATTTTGATAACAATTCTGAAATTATGGACAATTTAGTATAGTAAATTTATAATAAATTTTAATTGGCTTTCATAAAATGATGTTTAATTAAAAGTAGTAAATTTTATATAATAGAACATGTTGTCAAGAGGTGATATTTAGGAACTTCAGGTCAATGTTAGAAACATCTCTGTCAGCGCAATTTAAAAATGTAAGAAGACAAAATCATCTCATTCATATTAATGGAACTTTTAAAAATAAGTTATTGACGACATTCACAAGAAAAATAATAATATAATGCATACTATTAAACTTGAAAGAAAAAAATTAAAAGATGCCCACTATTAGAGGCAAAAGGTTTTGAACCCAACTTCTGATGTAATTTTATTATACTAGAGAATAAACCTAGCAAAAATTCACTTCATGAAAGACATTATTTTGCTGTAAATGGAAAATATACGGTGGCCAATATGGTTTAATAGCTCTTAAGTAGGTTTGATAGCTGTTGAATTGAAAAAAAAAATCATTGGATGTATGCGAAAATCGAATTTGCCCTCGTAAATATACTTTAGCGTGGCCCTTTTTATTACGGACCGTAAAATACTTCAAGTTTGGTATTAGGAACCAATGCATAGGCAGATTTTCAAATAAACACTTTCGGACTATATGCCTTTACGAAATGCAAACACATCAGTCTGCTTTCATCTAAACTGAAGTTTTCAAATCGGTAAAATTGGAAAAAATAATGTAAATGTGAAGTCAAAGTCAAAATTCCTCAAAGTTGCAAGTTGAAAAGTATTTTCATATCACGAATAAAGGGTACTCAAACTATCATAAAAGACAGCAATGCTGAGAAGGTGTTATTTAGATGTTAATAAATCAATTTGATACGATAATTGCAAGAAAAAAACCAATCATGAAAAAAATCACAATTAACCAATTAACCAAATTGTTAGCCAAACATGTCGACATTTAATGTTGATTGTATGACTGAAATATTCGTCTTACGTTCTTCTGTAATTATATATTGTATTGTTTATTGTAAACTGAGATAATATTCATATTAATTTCCGTATTTTTTATTTTCAGCTCAAAATTATATAATCATAAAAATGAATAGAATATGCTGTCCAATTTGTCTTTATTAAGGTTGGTTTGGTTTATTTTAATGACGATGATAATTGAAATATAGAAATTAAGGTCCATAAAGTATTATTCCTATTGTAGTTATTTTATTTCGGAAATTAACTACAGAAATGAGTAATAAAACGTATCTAAAAAAGCATTCTCAACTATTTTCGATCTTATACTTGAACCATGCAAGTTCGTGCAATTTACGATCGTCATAAATTAAGCAAGAGTTTTTTTTATATTGTTGCAATTTAAATTTAGGATGTAACTAAAGCATTCGTTATGTTTTTATCGTTTCAATAGTTTGTTTAAATCGCTCATTCAGGTAAATATTTCTTCGACAAATTACTTCTGTAGCAGAATTTTAACATCCACGTGGGATTTGAGTGGCATCCATTTGAAGAGAAAAATGGACGTAACCACCGAAGTGGACTGAAATTGCGCGGGGGTATTTCATTTGATACGAAAAACCATTTCGTTATACGCAGGATATCTCGCTATTAAAAGAGCGCCACCGTGGCATTATGTCACTGTCAACAAACTCCGCTCTATTTTGTGTATATTTCATTTCGGATAAGGAAATAAAAAGGGGATATGTATCATTTAGTGTATGAACTCCTGCAATGTTAACTGGGGTGTACGCTGTCACACAATTTTAAATAAATTGCCGCTGGGAAATACGACCGAGTTTCATCTCATGCACAATGCATGCGGCTAGGCGCATGCGCACTAACGCATCTCCAAAGGAATTGTATACATCGCAAACTCGGGAATTATGATCCATTTTAAAACTAGCTTAACAGCTTGTAACCTTTTAAACTTTAAATAGTCCAAACTTAAATCTGAACAAACACAAATTAGTATATTTACGAATAAATAATTCTCAAAATACTTCAAAAGCACGCTTTAGTTAAAATAACTACTTTAGGTGCAAACCTGAACACACTTTTAAATAAACTGAAATCATAAATTAACAAGCGAACTAATTTGACTGGTAAAACAAACTCAAAAAGCAATTCTAAGAAAATCCACTTAGAAATAATATATAATAACTAACCAGAAGTATTACATAATTTGTAATATAATTTCTGAATCAGCACGCTTTACAAACACAAAATAACGCTCAAGGAATTTGAGTCAAATAATTTCTGAAAAAATTCAAAACAATTTTTTTATAAAATTCACAAATTATAAATAATATTGAAAATGTGGTTTTATAAAAGTCGATGAAAATGCCAGAAGCAATAAAATAAAATCAGCTTAAAATACACAGTTAATGATACTGTATGTTCGAAAAATGAAATTTGAAAAGCTTTACAAATTCAATTTTTTTTAATTCAGTTTTTTATGGAATATCATAAAAATCTGAATTTTTCAAAAATATATTCGTGCACACTTGCGCTTGGCATCATATCTTAAAAGCTGCCAAGAAATAAGAAACTTCATTTATCTTTTTTCTTAGATTCATAATATATCTTAATCGCATACTGCATTCTAAAAGCTTGTTTCTAGTAAACAATATTAATTTAAATCGATTCCTCGGCTCATCTTACTTGGTAAACATTTTTTTCAGATTGTTTAGATTATCGAGATTTTCTTGGGAATCGGTAACTTTGACGGAAAAAAAATAAAATTGACTATTCGAATTATTGTTCGAAGCTCGTTTTATTGTGGTACTTCGTTTAAGTGCCATTTGTTAAATTATTCGACTGAAATGCCTACATTAACCCCGGAAATCTCGCGCAGGCTGAATAAAACGAGAAAATCGATGAAAGCAATCAGGAAAAGTTTTAAAGTTTTCATCCTTTGATATTCAAGTTGTTGAAATCATTGGCTGACACATGCATTATGGCAACAAATTGCGACGTTTGCATGAATGTCACGTTGAACTGCGTAACCCAAGGGGGCGCCCATTGTGAACCTTTACCTTCATCCATCTATCAATCGAATCCATTAGCCTTTCAGCAATTTTTAAACTTCTACCCCATTGCCTTTAGCACGTCATCGGTCATTGTTGCAGAACATTTTTTTTGAACAGAAAATTACTTCCATTTGCGATTCCTTCTCGAGAAACTCTTCATTTAATTCAACTAACGACCGTTACGAATTTGAGAAATCAAAACATTCCCAGCAAGTGGAAGAATTGTCACTCACTGACCGTGCGAATATGAAATTTGCAAAATCCATGTGAAACACTGCATGCATGATATTTAAAAAATTACTCTTAAATTAGCGCCTTAAACATGTTTTCTTGATCAAGTTTTGTACATTTTATTCATTGTGTAATGAAACTTGTGCAGTTTTTACGTATGAGCCTGCATCACGATCTATTCATGAAATCACAACTAAACAAACGAACGTGCCTCCGGGTAGTTTTAACCAATGAAATAAAGGAAATGTCACGTGATAATGACATGATTACGAAATTTGCTTACGGTCCATTATGTCCCATTCATCTAAATGTTATGTGTGATTTTTCGATAGAACGATTTTTTATTGTAATTAACCTAAAACATAAAACTGCAAAAACTCGTTCGATTTTCTTTATAAAACTAAATAAAAGTAATTATGCTCAAAAGGTACTTACATTAAGGTAATTTTATATAAACGTTAGGGATTTTGCATTTTTTACAGTAATATAAAAAATAGTTCATAAGGTAACGTTTAGATAAATATAACATTTTACAAAGTATTTTAAAAATATTCCCAATTACGTTTTTATCATGCTTTAGATAGGTATCTGTACATATGAAAAATTATATTGCGTTTCCAAGCGAATTAAAATTTAAGATTTACGACAATTTCCCAAAACTTATCTTGAAAAATCATTACATTTCATTTAACGCTTACTCTTATTTCTCAAAAACTCATACCTGAGTTTTACTCAACCAACTGCAAATTTAATTCAGTAGGAATTATTAACCAAATTATTTAAAATTTAAAACGAGTCTACTAATGTGCTAAAAATTGGAATATAACATATACATTTCAAACGTAATGGGGGATTGATGTTAGCGGATATTTTTGTATTCTGTCTGCGGAATGATCATTTGGGGTGTCTGAGTGGAGAGTGCTGACCATTTAAGTTTATTGTCTCGAAGACAATGATCAATGGAAAAGTAGTAAAAATGGGCCATAGGTGATCAATTGTATTCCCACCATGAATATAACATCCACAATGCACCTCGCCTGCTGAATACGAAATCTCTTCTTACCGTCATAATTCCCAAAGGGCATAGGTTTGCCATCCTCCCTTCGCCAAATAATGAAAGGCTGAGGATGACCATCGGCATGGCAGGTCAACAGCACGTTTTCGTTTTCCTTGACCACCACGTCATTGCTGGTCCTTGAGTCAACTATATTTGGCGGATCTGTAAGAAATTAATGTACGATGAACAACTGTGCAAAGACAGCCCAAATTTTCAGGAGCCCAACTTAACATAAAAGCAACTTCATTAATAACAAAAAAGTTAAATTTACTCTAAACAATTCAAATATTTACGGAAAATGACAGTGCTACAATGTAAATGAAGGTAAATTACAAACAAAAAATGCCACACGCAATTTAAATTAAAAAAATTGACGAACTGAATATATTAGGTCTTATTTCGAGTACATCTTGAGTTAAGATACATGCATTTTGAATTACAATCAACAGAAAACGACTCGTTTCACAAGTTAAATTTTAAGTAGTTTTCGAGAGTTCTTAAAAAAGCATTCCAAATAGCTTTTTTTGCCTAACACCAACAGATGTAGAGAAATAATTTCCCCAATCGATTCTCTTAAAACTACAAAAGAAATAAAAATTCTTACAAAACATTATAAGATTTGGTGCAAACAATTAAGACTTGACGCAAAAAATTAAGATTTTGCGCAAACAAATTAATATTTAGCGATAAAATTAAGATTTGCGCAAAACGTTACACTTTGTGCAAAAAAATATTTGAACAAATAACATTAAAATTCAGGGCAAAACACTACAATTTAGTGCAGAAAATTAAAATTTAGTGTAGAAAATTAAAATTTAGTGCAGAAAATTAAAATTTAGTGTAGAAAATAAGAATTTAGTGCAGAAAATTAAAATTTAGTGTAGAAAATTAAAATTTAGTGCCAAAAATTACGTTTTTATGCATAAAATGAAACAATCTATAGAACAATGACATTTATTACAAGTATGGAGCACTAGTTTTCGTGGAAACATACAATTTCGGCACAAATTCAGTTCCATTAATTTTAAATGCTTTGTTCGATCAAAACATTTGATTTAAGTAATCCCTAAAACATGTTTTCATTAACCTTTCTGCTTGAAATGTCATTCGACTAAATTTCTTTTCCTTCAGAACCAATTTCACCATAAGAATCCGAAAAAAAAAAAAAAAAAAAAAAAAAAAAAAAAAAAAAAAAAAAAAAATGCCCTAATAAAATTTCATCGCGGGGATGCATTTCTTTAACTTAATTTCAAACTTTGGACATGTGCACCAGTTATATTGCATCGGCAAAGAGTGCAGCGCTGAAATATGCCAATTGCATTGGAAGCACAGCTGGCATGCCCTAAACTCAATAGCATGGCGTCTTGAAAGAAAACTGGACTTGGGTCGCCCTCGCTTTAATTTAATCCGTGCTTAATATTGAAGAGAGTGGAAATGTGCCCCCCTCCCCCACCCAAATAACACAACTTTCCATCTTATCTAGCGTTTTACAGAGGAGAAAATAGCGCTGATATTTTCTCGCCGTTTCCTGAGGAATACTGTTATTTGGTTCAAAATTCCGAGAACCGTTTTATAAAAAATCGATAACAAAAACCTAGCCAATTTTTGTGTAGCGCAGTATACTAAGTGTATTCATCTATACAATACAGTCCCAATCAATGGCTTGTTGCAAGAATAAAATCTTAAACATTTCCAATACAAAGCAGAAAAAAAATCCAACCTGGTCATGCAAATGCCTTTGCCAAGACATCACAACGTACTAAACAACGTTGTATTTACGTTCCCTTTGTTACTGTACATGCAAAAAAGTATATCAATATCCATTTAATGGTCAGCACGATCATGAGAAAAGTTTTTTCATTGCTAGTTAAAAAGCTTTCCTGAGGATAACAATTATTTTGTTCACATTTTCAAGAATCGTTATACGAAAATCGACAAAGTCGATTATGCTTTTCACAGTGTACTGTATTGACTGACTAATAGAAGTTAAATATGTGGGGAGCACATTCCCCAAGGTAACACAAACACTAACTAATCCCCGAAAGAATGCCAATCATGCAGGTATGTGAAACATACCTTACCTAAAGGTCAACCCAATAACCCACTAATCTCAAAATAACTAATACTCAATGTCCGATTGCAATCCCTACGTTCCCAAAGGGGTCAATGTTCACTATATCATCAATTAAGTTAACCTTGTGACCAGAAGGTCACAGGGTTATCACACTTTACAAATTTAAAGAGTACAGTTTTTACTTTACAAATTTAAAGAGTACAGTTTTTACTTTACAAATTTAAAGAGTACAGTTTTTACTTTACAAATTTAAAGAATACAGTTTTTACTTGACAAATTTAAGAATGCAGTTTTAAATTGACACAAATTTAAAGAATACAGTTTTTAATTTAGACAAATACAAAGAATGCAGTTTTTAATTTGCACATTTAATTGTCATCTAATGTACATTGATTTAGCATTGATTGTACATTAATTTGTACATTGGTACAACAGACCTAGCAAACTTGTGATCCCCTTCAAAACAAACCACTTTTGTCTATAACTTTTTCGTAAGTTATTTCCAAGATGTTTCATGGGATTCTTAAAATAGGACTTCCGTTATAAATATATTACAAACAACATTGTAGTTTCTTCGTCTTAGCTGCATGCATTTAGGTATGCAATGTAACTACAATGAGAATGCGTGTGGGATCACAAGTATGAGAATAGATACAAGGTTTTTTAAATTATCAGTACATATTCATGCTGTCAACTTAACTGGTGCATCTGTGCAAAAACAAAATTATGTCCAAATCAATTCTCAGTGTGTTCGTAATCTCCCATAATGGTTTTAATTAGCTTTAAGTAGCTCGGTGTGCCCTCTGCCTCTTTGGCCTTTAATCTATTGTCTAGCACGCTCATTGTGTGAATCAATGAAGCAAGGAGCAAATTAAATTAGAAGTCCGGTATGCAACAAAGGCAACCAAATGTTAATTTTACCAATTCCACTGACATTTGGGCAGTAGACAATGTTGTTAATTTGATTATGACTACGCGCATTAGCTTAGCCTAAATTTTGCAAAAGTCAATTTGGTAAGCATCATTTGTTGAAAATAAAGTTTGGTGTAGGAAGTATTCAACGGTGGCTTTTGTGATGAAGGTCGAACTACTGTAATTTAGTAATGAAATTAAGAAAACGCCAACAAAGCTTTAAATATAAAGTTGTATTTTCATAATACTTTCGTATTTTTCAACATATATCAACAAGTTAACGAGGACAAATGATTACTAGATACATGTAGATACATTGAAAGTATTCAGCCAGAAGATTTGCGAATCGTACTTTTGGCAGTAGTGAAGTCACTCAAGCAAAATTGACAAGCTAATACATAACTACACAATTGCTCAAGTACGATTCGTAAAGCAACTATTTAAGTATCCCTATTAATTAGTAATAAAGTTTTCACCAATTATAGATGAAGTTCCTTAGACGATTTACATGTAGAACATCTTATGGAAGCTGGTATTTGGAAATATGAGAAATGTTCGAACAAACAAATGATACTTGAAAAGTCTAGTGTTTGCACGAAATAAGTATGCAGAAAATTGGATTAGAAAAAGATCAAATTGATTTCCCTCCCTTGCCGACCTCACTAAAAGCCATCTACCGACATTAATTAATCAGCCATTAGGCTTACCCTTAATCATAATTAGCGTTTTTTTCTTAGATTCAAGGGGGGAAAAAACATGATCCCCATTAAGTAACACGTGGTTGCAACATGCTTGAAGCAATATCCAACTTCACTAACAAAATTGTATTTTGGACATACTACGAGGTAAACAATTAGATAGCTTGAGCTGAACAAAAAACATCGAGTTTGTGCTGAATAGAAGTACTTAATTAGTAGAATTATCTTGGACATTCTCTGAAGATCACTACCGTACACTAAACACCAATTTTTCAACATGCAAAATTAAGTTAGTCTTAAAGGTCCATAAAAGAACAAGAAACTTTACTTCAATAAGTTATCACGATGTGGCATTTTCATTTCTTCCATTAAAGTGACAATAATAAATAAATTTTAGCTATAATCCTCGTCACCTCAAATTTAAAAATGAAAGAACAACATCTTTGCCTTATTCGTGAAATTATCTTTCAGAGCTGTACTCCAGAGAGCCCTGGAAAAACACTCACTCGTAATCTACGAATACAATGTAATCAAATGTAAACTCACAACTACTTTAATCAGAAAATTTCATTTTTTTTCTTAAATTTATGCGCATAAATAGTAGGAAACAACTAACAAAGCATGCATAAACAACAACGATGGTTATGTTTGAAAGATAAACTTTACGAATTAACTTCAGGCGGCCCTCTGATATATATTTAATGTATTTCTCCATTCTTAATTTTTTAAAATCAAACCCAAAGAAAGAGATAAGAAACAATCATAAGTGGAACAATAATAAATGAAACAGTTTTCATCTGTGTAAATCTGTGCAATGAACAACGGCTGGGAAGCAAGAAACAAAACGCTCAAGTGTAAAAAAACATCAAAAAACATCCCAAATCCAAGCAATTAGTTTTCGTTTCGCACATTTTCAGCGCAAGTGCTGTTCGCAGATAAAACTAATCCACTAGACCAATTAATCGTTCGGCTAGACAAAACAGGCAAATTGACTTTTTGTATCGTAATTTGCGTCGGAGCCACGAGTGCTCCTTTACGTTAAGACGTTACCCCTGGAGCACTTACAGTAGAACAGCAAAAAGAAGTCCCAAATTAAATTTCATCGCCGAAGTCAAATCTCACTCAACGTATATAAAGATCACAAGGAAATAAACTGCAATAGGACGAGATGATAAATAATTCAACGCAACCAACTTTCATTGAATAAAACAGAAAAAAACACACACACCGTTGTTGTAAATCATGCGGTGATGGTATATGGGCCAACGGTATAACTTTTCCTATAAATTCCTGATGCACAAATTTGAAAATTTCGTTTTTAGACGAGACCGTCTCTGGAGGATGAAAACGTCGATAAATGGCGCTATGCACACAGCTAGCAAAGAGAAGTGTGCCACCAACAAGCCGAAGAAAAAAAACTTGTTTCTGTTACAAAACAGCGTTTTCGTCTTAGAAACACGGCATAAAAAGCCTTATTTAGTCACCTCTTATTATCTACGCAGCAAGATGAGTCCATAAGAAAAAATGAGTTTGGTCTATCTTTGCCACTCAGCTTCTTTCCTTGACTTGCACTAACCTTGTTAACAACCTATTTGGGGAATTATGTTTATCTTGGAGATAGCAGTGCTGCCAGCGAATTGGACAACATTTGTCTCTGTCATCCATCTCAAGGGCCTCGCAAATTTTTTATTCGCCGCGCTTTTTTTTTCGTAGTCTTCTATTATGTTTTTTTGTTTGTTGAATTTCTCAAGCCCTGACAGAAACTTAAAGTTGCGCGACCGAATACCATTTATATATCTTGACCGGGTTTTTTTTTTTTTTAGAGAGCTCGCATTGTACCGACTCAACTTTCTCGAGTTTAAAAGGAAATCTCATCAAAAACTCATTTTATCATGGATGCTGATGCGTGTCAGTGCAGGCCTAAGTAAGTTTAAACCCCCAGAAACTGGGCGCAATAAAGACGGTTGAGTTTTTGTTTGAAATTAGAGAACGGTTTCAAAGGCAAGCAGCCAAATTTGCGGATGACGTTCTGGAAGATGCACACAATTTATCGCGAAAACAAAAGTTTAAAAAAATTTGGCAAGCCTATATAGGGTAAAAACTTCATCCATTGCTAGTTGAACAAATACAAGTTTTGCAATTATGTTCTTACCAAATTATATGAAGATAATGTTACCAAACAATATTAAAATAAAGTTACAAAATAAAATGAAAAAGTGGAAATTAATGAACATATGAAAATTCCCCTATATTCTTAAGATTAACAAATGCCAAAATAATTATTTAGCAATAACATTATCGTGAAATGTGTTTAATTAACAATTGACGAATTTCAACATAATTTGTATCTGTATTTGGCTTTAGCTCCTGATGATGGTTTTATAGCCAAAAAGTAGAGAGAATACAAATTAACATTGGTAGTGGAAAAGTATTTAGTAAAAAGACCATTTTAATCATATATTTTATCTATTTCATTTGAAGTTTTTTGTTTTATCAGAGTTTCATATTTGACATTTGAAACTTGTTTTAAATTTGCTATGGCATTTTTACAATCAGGCTATCACAAATTATTATATTTGTGAAACTAATCAGAAGCTAATACAAACGTGATTTAATTACTTGTTTAAAATACTTCAAATCGAAGATGAATCGTAACAACATTCAATTTCAATCGATTATTTTATGGGATAAAATTTATCGCAATGGTATTGGAAAATGTAATCTCAATTTTGTTATGTTGTCGGTTTCAGATGCAAATTTAGTAACTTACTTCCTACTATTTAAAGATGCGATATAACGTCTAGGGATTTAGGTTTTAATAATTTGTATTTTAAGTTTTCGTCAGCGTTTAACATTTGACATATCCAAATTCTATTAAATTTGCTATGACATTTTACCAATAAGACTTTGTTACAGAAGAAATTTGCGAAACCAAATGAAACAAATTATTTTATGAATTTTTATGAATTTATCCCCATAGTATTGGAAAACGTAATCACAATTTCATTATGATGACGGTTTCAAGTGCAAATTTAAATTTAACCTGCATAAAATAAGCAGTCAGCGAAGTTAAGCAGTTCTCTGAAACAAATAACAATAACTAGCAATTCTTGGTGGATTCCCTGGTTTCATCAAAGTCGGCTTTTAAGCTGTCCAAATGGTGCACTGTGTCAAGAAGGAAGACTGGTGGGGAAAAAAATATAAGCCGACCCTGTCAAATATCTTCGGAATATGGCATTTGTTGCTTGTTCACAGTTGCTTGTTTACGGTGACGAAAATAATGTTTTATATCCACATAAAAACATTGCGCTAGCAGTTTTATGGGCTGTAACCCATCCTCAGAATATTACCAGTGCAAACAATCGTGCGAATGCTTTCACTTTAATAAGACTTCACTTATCCCTCTAAAATCGCATTTGCTTGATCTTCATACCCCTTGCCAAAATGTGAAGCTGTTTGATTGGAATTCACATCGGCGGTCATTCTAATTAAAGGAAATTGCTACGCCACTCAGCAAAGTTGAAGCACAAGAACACTCCTGAAACAATTACTGGCAGCTATTTGAATGTCAGTTATCGATTACCCAAACATTTTACACTTAAATTTATTTCTGCCTGGAGACATTCACACAAACGCTGAAAAATTCTTTAAATTAGAGGTACTTGTATTGGCCATGCCATCAACAGCAAGCTGATCTACCTTCTGGTCAATCCAAACCATGAGGTTTGAGGATCACTAGAACTGTCTAGCAACAGGAATGTTGACAATTATGCTGGATGTTCTTAAATACCATGGGAATAAATTGGGGTTTCAAGTAGTCAGAAATGCAGCAAGACCAATGATCATAAAACAGGAACAGATAAAAATCGCATTTTCATTTGTTACAGAAAATGTTGTTGTCATTGTTCTTGAATTACGTTTGAAAACCTTTTCCTAATTACAATTTTATAATCTGGCAATGAACTGACGCATATTGAATAATTCAATTGGTCAATTTATCGTCCGATCCATGCATTCCCAGAAAAAATACTATCTACCAGATAATACAACATAACACAAACCATGTTTGTTTTCAAATAAAAACGAATATTTGAAATAAATATTTGATTGCAATGTAAATGCATTTTAAATGCAAAAGAATGAGACAGCCTATCATTGTATAATGCATACCAAAATGCTTCTGTAGATGAATTTCGCAATTAACTAATTTCAAATTTTCAATTCAAAATGCATTGAATTTCAAAATGCATTGCAAATCCATTTCTTTTTCAGCATGGGTAAGTACAGTGTAATCGTGGGCCATTTTTCATAAGGTAAGAAAATATTAATAATCATTTATAATTTAACACGGTCACCTAATTTGTATTACTAATTACCAGAAATCAGAGCAACACAATTTATCAATTTTTAAGGCATTTTCTTCCATCTTTAAAGGTAAATTAAAACGCTGTATGTGCAGGGTAAATGGCCCAAGCCGAAGAGACGCCCATTATGAGTAGATGCCCAACAAGCAAGGTTTCATGGTACAAGAATTCCATTCAAATTTAGCAGATTATGCAGTGCATTCTAGCTAAGGTTTCCAGAAGAGAGGAAATCTATTATGGCGCTGTGCTGGAATTTGCTCGCATAAAACAAGACATAAATCACGCAAAATCACATTCACGCAAACAAACAAAAGACTCGCAACGATGTGTTAAAAAGTAATAGAGGAAACACTTACAGACAATTTCCAAATAACCAACTTGGCTCTTCATAGGAACGGTATTAATTTGGCACATGTAAAATCCCCTATCCGTTTCTCGAACATCTCGTATGTGTAGATACCAGTACCTAGAAACAATAAAAAAACCTTTTGAAGAGACAACTACTGAATAACTTAAATTCTTTGCAAATATCGACGTGGAATAAAGGACTGCAACGAGCATTTCAAAGTCAAAGTGAACATCAACTAGCAATTATACATTTCAAAACAGTATCTATCTATATATAAAAAAGAGATGTATGTTTGTGTGTATGTATGTGTAATACGGAGCTGCGTAGCGGAAGATTTGTTTTGTACGTGATGACGCACAACGCGTACAAAACGAAAAAAAATATTCTGCTACGGGGCACCGTATGTTTTTTTTTTGTTTTTTTTTTTCTGTTTGCTTTGGTTTGGCAACACCTTTATTAGTACCGAAAACTGCGGTAGGCCTACTTCCCAACACAAGGTGAGTGTTTCGGATTTCTTTTAGCTTCTCCGGGCAAAGCCGGGTTTTACAGCTATAGTTTCATATAATTTAAAAGTAACTTGCAATTTGGCTATAGGGATAGTTTTACAAATTTCTACCCATCGGACATGCAGTGTTAAATAGACATGCACATTTATGGACTGCCCTTCTGGTTTTCCTCAGGAATTCTACAGATATTTCGTTTATTTTGGCTATCATTTGCCGTTTCACAATATGACTAGGTATGGATAAGGTTTATTTTGAAATTTATAACCCAAATTTAAGAACCAAACAACCATTTTGAGTCTACGGAAAAACATTTTAACCTAAAGCTGTTTCCACACTGGAGAAAACAAACGTGTTGCTAATTGCTGCAAGTTGATTATAATAAACTGTTTCACATTCATTGTTTGCTAACAGCAAGTTTGGTTTTCCAAAACCAACGGGAAGCAATTAGAAGCAGAAATTTTCACCAGGTTTCCTCCAACATCATAAACGCTGGAGGAAAAAATAGAGGAACTTTCTGTAGATAAATGGCTGCCAGTTGTTTTGGGAAACAACTTATGTTAACATTATGCAAAACAATTCATGTCCACAACTGGCAGCAATTAGAAACAAAGTTCGTTTATGTTTCCTTCAGTGTGGACGTATCTTAACGATAAAAATATCCGATAACACTAAAACTTCGTTAGTTTTATTCGCTGTGGTCAACCCTAAGCGATACTACCTTTGCGGCTAATTAAAACCCCGCTAAGGGTATGATTGTAGTTAAGTATTTATCAGCCAGGGTCGAAGGGAACACAACCGAGAGCTCGTTGTTTCCCCAAAGCGCATTTAGCATTAAAGTAAATTAATTTAATGAGTCAAGTGCCAGAATAACTGAGAAATACATCGATTCTGAAAAGGGCATTAGCTTCAAGCGCCTCGTCAAAACTAACTCAAACCAGAATAGACAAAAAAATAAATTTCCCTTAATGAAAAACTGAAATATTTTTTACTACGTCTTATTAACGATGATGTCATTAATACATCAACATTTTGACAGAAAAGCAATAGAAAATATTATTTTAACATAATTTCGATTAAAATAATTTCTGTAACCCATGTGACTATACAGGGTTCCCCCAGAAATTTCAATTTCAACTTCCCTGACTTTTCCCTGACTTTTCCAGGTTTGAAAAAAAATT
>JAQGAO010003113.1:0-17835 GCA_034697705.1 Ommatoiulus sabulosus | reverse complement strand
CAAAAATGAGAATAAAATGGACAAAAGTCAGGCAAAGTCAGGCAATTCGATTTTTCAAATGTGGTGGCAACCCTGTAATTATTTTTTTCTAAACATACATAAAATATGAAAACATGTTTTCAGATTTTGTTGATTGCTGTTTGATCAGTCGTTATAGTTTTATATAGATTTGAAACTGGTGTTATGAATAAAAATGATGTGTGCATAAAGTTCCTGCAATCATGTAAACATACTGCAGGCAAGCACGGGTTATCAAACGCCTCCTAATGTCCATTTTTCTCTTCAGAGGGTGCTGTCGAAGAGGTTCAGAAGCTCTTGCTGCTCATTTTGGGCTGTGCAGTGCAATGCAGCAAGAAGGAAGAAATCATCGGCAGCATAAAGCAGCTGGATCTGACCACGCAGCACTCCATCGTGGAATGCATCCAGCAGGCATGTTACTTTTCTCGGATGTGTCCCTTTCTGTTGTAACCTATTGATCACCAGCGGCTAGCTGCAAGAATCCTCAGTTCATTTTCTCATTTTTTTAAGGTTACGGATAATCCAGAGACTGTGTGGGTGCAGCAAGAATGGGGGGAGCTGAACCTGATCCCTCCTGAGCAGCATGACGTCATGTACCGGCTCCTGGTACAGCACGTGAAGAATCTGGTGAAGGAGCGGGATAATCTCTGGCATGTAAGTGCAGACACTTGAATGTCACAGTTTTGAGAAAACTATCTTTAACAAGTTGTGGGTTCACCCTGGTTGCCCCTTGCCCCTCCTGATGTTGGGACCTTGATTCTTGTAGATGTTATTATGGTTTTGTTGGTTCTATGTTGATGCACACATACCGTATGGCATCATTTCAGCAACAGGGGGACTTTGTTTCATTTTATCCCTCTAGGAGTGAATTTATGGAGGAAATAGAAAGAAATGAAATAAAACACAAATTGCAAACCCATAGCCAAATATCTTAATTTTTGAAAAATGCCTTGAAATGGTGCTTATAGTTTGTAATGTGCTCTGAGCTATCTTTTTTGATTATAACATAGGATTCTGACAGAAGTTTGTTTTGACACTTCCCTACGACCTCGTACCTATATGATAAGAAATATCCGAAAAAAAAATTGAAATAAGTATTCGTGGTGTCAGGTGTAATCAATGACTAAATAATAAACGATCACTAAGTAAAAACTAAAAGGTCAGCAAAATATTTGTATATATTTCCCTAAGAAAATGTTCCTTAAAAATGTAAGTTGCTTTAAAAATTGTCGTATTTTCCTTTAAAACTTTTTTTTGTTGTTGTTTGGCTTGACAAATGTTTTCCAAGTAGTCGTCTCTTCTTAAAAGTCGATACAAGGTTTCTATCTTGTTTTTTGTTTTTGACATTTTAATTTAATTACATTAGAGCATTGTTAAATTCATAATTAATATTTTCCAAAATACATGATGCCAGATAGGGAAAAGTTCATACAATATGCCACCGGTATTTTCTCCACTGCTATTACCTCGTACCTTAAAATATGCGATGTCTTCGATCACAAACTATTTCTCTAATCTACTCGTTAAAAGTTCTAGAAAAAGACATGACCTTAGCGTTCTTTTCAGTATTTCTATATGACAAGTGAAATTTGCTTTAGCTTTCACTTTCTTTTGTGCTCAGAACGTCTCCGAATTAACATTGGAAAAAGATGGTGATGGGTGCTCAAAACTGGTACAGAGTCCCAGCTGCCCAAATTTCGCCCTTGGGTCCGATAAGCATCATTACGGCGTTGAGCTAGCAGATTGCAAGGCCAAGTCTCGTCGACTTAGGCAGGAACTGTAAGTTTTCTCCGATATAAAAAAAATTTCAATAATCTGAAAGCTCCAACTCATTATGCCAAAATGTTGCCATAGGGAGGAGAAGACTGAGACTCTAGCAGAATGTAAGGAGGAACTCGAGCACACAAAGCAGCTGCTGAGCAAAGTGAAGCAGGAGGTGGGTTCAATTGATTTTCAGATTATTTATTGGGCAAGTGAAAATAACTAATTTAAAATTTGGAGCTTTTATTTACCCATTTTAGAATCTAATGTTGGTGCAAGATGCGAGAGCGGCAAAAACGTACCGCGATGAGCTGGATATACTCAAGGAGAGGGTAAAACACCTTTTTACCTTAAACATTTGATCAGATTTTATTGGGGTTTCATTTTTTAGAAATACTGAAAAATTCTTGAGGCGATTATGAGCAATTGTTGTTCCTTTGGCTTTTCTAATAAACGCAAATGTGATAAAATTCGAAAGACAGTTTTATTACAATTTTTCATTAAGGTGTAAGTCCTGGGTGCAACCTTTAACTCTGGACACAAATATAAAATTATGGTAATTATTTCAAAGTTGAAATAATTGTTTCAAGGAGGCAATTCCAAAATATTGCTAATTATATTGGGATTGCTGCTAAAATTTAGTTAAGCCAATATATTTCTGTTATATTCAATAATTTTTGGGTAGCTTATTTTAGAAATGAAATTAATTTAAATGGAAAAAAAAATTTGGCAAACATTTTCACTTCTAAGAAGCACCTGCTCTTGTGCTTCAGTTGTTTATCTTCTGAAAAACTCTTCTCTAGTGCTTGGCATGTTGCCTGGTTAAATGTCACATGTTTGTTACCAGCAGAAACTTGCGAGCAGCCATTTATGCAGTTGTTTAAAATTTCTTTAACGATGCATTGGTGCAGCTATCACCATGGTTTTTCTGATCGTATTCTGAATTGTTAAATATCCTTCTATACAAATTAGAATTCTGATTAAACAATAGAATAGTAATAGCTCCTATTATGTTATAGGCCAATAAAGTCGATAAGTTGGAGAATGAAATTCAGCGCTATAAAGATAAGATGAACGAGTTGGAATTCTGTAAATCAAGGATAGAGGTAAGATGTTTGAATATGGCAGTCTCTGCTAAAATATTTCTAGTAAATCACATATATAAAATTACTTATTTTCATTTTGTAATGTGCACTCTTCCTTTTTATATGTCAAAATGTAATATGTTTTATCTTGTCAAATATGCCTTCAATGAGATACTTTTCCATTTGAAAATATCATTTTCCAAAATTGTCATAAATGTTGAATGCAACCTTGGTTGCTTTAGGAACTCCGGGAAGACAATCGGATTCTCATTGACACAAAGGAAATGCTAGAAGACCAGTTGAACAATAGTCGCAAAAAGGTGGAGCTCATACCTGAGCTTGAGAACGACATGTTGAAACTGAAGTCTAGGATCAACGAACTGACACTGGTATGTCGTGAATTTTCTGTAATGAGAAATTAAATAGTACGTGGAGAAATGGACAAATGTCCCAAAAATAATGCTACAAAGATACAAAGTAACTATTTTCAATACCAGGAGCGAGACGCAGACCGAGATCGGATACAAGAGCTGCTGGAGGAGAATACTCAACTACAAATGTCCACAAAGCAAAGCATGAACGAATCAGTGAATCTTATGGCCGAATTGGACCATCTCAGGAATCAAGCATCACCAGGTCTGTTCCAGTTTACTAATTTTTCTCGAATATTGCGATGTAACCCTTGCTTGATCTTTCTCCGGGCTGATTTAATTTTAACTTTCCGCTTGGTGGTCGTGAATGTTTTCATAACATTGGCAAGATTTGTTATTCTAGCTCTTCAGCTTATTAGACTCGAAAAACCTGAAAATTTGTGCTTTTGACTACCAATGCCTTAATTTGTGCTTTTGATTTATTATTTTTAAGTAAGCAGAGCTTAGTGCAAGTGGTTATTATCTTGCTCCTAGCATCAATTAGATTTCCGCGATTTTGCCCAATTATGCAAATTATCCCCACCCTAATAATCATGCATCTTATCTGTATTTCTATGTTATTGCTTTGCCATTCCCTGCCACTAACCAGACCAAGGTGAGATTTTAGTTGCTTGATTTAATTTCACTCATCTTTTATCATCCAGAAAGCACATTTTTGATTTTCTCTTGTTGTTTTAGGCCTAGGGGACAGCCTCTGTGATCAGCTGAATAAAGACGCCCAAGGAAAGCTCATGAAACTAGAATTAGAGAACCAGCGCTTGCATTCGCTCATCGAGCAACTCAGGGATGGCTCCTTTCACGAGCATAGTGAAAAGGTGAGATTTGCTATTGAAAATGTTGGGGAAACTTTTGAAAGATTGGCTCAATTATTCACCACAATTCCTTTTAGATCTTGGAACTCGAGAAGGAAAACAAACGGTTGAGCATGAAGGTGGAGCAATTACTGGACTCGAACAACAAGGAAACGCAGCGCTGCGTCGATCTGGAGCAGAGGCATCGGGAGATAACACGCGAGACCAGCAAGCTTCAGGAGGTCCTTGACATGGTGAGGGTGAGCAGTGAAAGACAGCAGATGGAGTTGCAGGTAAGCATGGCCGACTAAAACATTGCAATAGCATTAAATGACAAATTAAAGAGAAGCTGGTCACGATGAATCTCAAAATGTTTGGTAATTTATTAGAAACTGAAAGGAGTAATTATATATGAATTCTAAAATCAATACTTATTTTAAGAAGTAAACATATGTTAGCAAAATGTATTCCACAATATAAAATAATTTGTTCAACTGGGATTAAATTTAATATTGTGAAACAAACTGGATGATTGTTAATCAAAACTTAAGTGGTTTGAATTGTCAGTTGAAGTAAACAGAGTTCACTTAACCTATTAAGAAAATACACGATGTGACATTGTATTGTTTCTTTAATCCTGCCGTTTTAGCGGGAGAAAGTGCAATTAGTTGAATTAGTGAACACCTTGAGGCAACGTAACGAGAAGTCCAATGACGCTCGGCTGAAGGACATTGAATCGGAAAACAAAAAACTCATCGAAAGCCACCAGGAACTGAAAAGCCAAATCTCCCAACTCCAATTCGAGAAGGAGCAGCTAGCAAAAATCAGTGAAAGGCTTCACCAGACGTCGGAGAAGCTGATGGAAACTGAAAACCAGAAGATGCAAATTGAGAGGGAAAATACTGATTTACACAAGGTAAGATTGATCCTGAATTCTATTTTTTTTTCTTAATTGCTGTTCTTTGTTGGGCATTCTGTGTGTTAGATCTCTAGGAAAGTATATTTTAATCCAGGCCCGAACGGTAGATTTTCTCAGTACGATGCAAGTCATTGAAATGCCGCCCCTTTGCCTCGCTGCTTTTCACCCCCTTACGGTGCCGCCTGATGCGGCCGCCTCTCTAAATCATAGCACGGCATGGCCCTGTTTTAATTTAAGCATATGTCGACAATTTTAAACATTAAAAAGTCAAAAATATTGTGAAATCGGAATAAAACAACCACATTGTAAAAAATGAAAATTTCAGACAGTAGTATGTCGAATCAATTTTAATAAAACTGTTAAACCTCGTTTCCAATTACTTTCTGTTATACTTTAAACAGATCACAGATCAAAATCAAATAAAAAAAAGAATTTTAGAATTTTCATTTGATCAAAATTCATTTTACACTCATAATTCTCTTTAATGTTTTCTACTTGGCATACTTTTTTTTTCTGAATCCCATACATTTTTATTGAATGTGCAATCACTTATTCGGCTATTTGATTGATGCTCTATACACTTGATTTGTATGGAATTTTTACCTTCTGCTTTGTCCATTAAGAAACTTCTAGGAACTCTACATTCTACATAAAAAAAATTCTCATTGATTTATAAGTGCTCATAACTAACAAACTTTCTAAATATGTTATGATACTTCAGGATATTTCTTAAATTTTATTTATTATTCAAGAAATAATTTTTTTTTTTCATTTTTAAGTGACCAAATTTTGGCTTTGACAAACTTCGCTGATTTAATCTACTATATGTTAATTGCACTGTGTTGAAAGCTCAAGCGTTAGATTGATTCAGTATCTTGCTGCTTATGAATGTATTTTTTCTCAATTCTGATTTTTGAATAACGGTTTTATGAATTTCTATAAGTTTCTCTAAACCGTTTATATTCTCATTAATACTTAACTGTTCGTAAGTCTTCAGGACTTTTCTTGAATTTTTCTGAACCTTCTCGATTCTTCACGTATTTTTATCTAAACCCACTCGATTCCTTTTGCCGCTAATGCAAGAAAATCTTCATGCTGCGGGTTAGTTAATTCCGCACTGTATTTGATGGCATGGCGTACTTTTTGAATAATATCTGGTCTCGTTTGATCTGGGTTAGGCCATAGCTGCCTTCAAGAAGACGTGTGACAAGTTCGAAAAGCTGGAACAGGAAAACTGTGAACTGCAAGCTGAGAGCCGCAGGCTGAATAAGACACTGGAAAACCTTCAGAATACCTGTCTTAAGGTGAGCAGTTTGGATTCTTGGATCACCCAACAGTTGGTGTTTCGTTTGTTGACATTCCAATTTTTAAAATACAGGTTGACAAGTTAGAGCATGACAATATTTGTCTGACCATTGAGAATCAGAAGCTGAAAAAAACACTTGAGTCGCTGAAGAGCTCTTCCCAAAAACTGGTAGATCTGGAGCAAGAAAAGCAGGAGCTGCAACTGACCACCCAACAGTTGAAAAAGAACTGCGAAGCTTTTAAGGTAAAAGCTCAATTCTTCTATTGATGTAGACTGTGAAATCATTTAGTTCACCATCATTCCAAATCAAATATGATATGCTAATTCTATCTAGTTTTTGCTCATGCTAGATAAAATTATCTCAAAAATGCCCAAACAATTGTCTTTTGCTCAAATGTTTATTCAGCATGTCATTATGTTAGCCGTAAGATGTTGGTCCTGATTGTTATTATTTTTCCTCAATTCTTCAAAGCATAAAAGCCCAAGAAATGCCCCATTTTCTATAAGCTTACTAGCCCAGTGTTTATACTTTACCCATTATAGCTATTGATTGCGAAAAGTTAAAAACAAATCTTTTTATTGCATATTGTAGCTTTTTCAGATGCTATATGATGAAAATCAAGCAATCGTCATATGTGTACTTTATATTCCTTCCAAAATTCCAAAATTTGAAATTTTCCTCTTACTGTTTTTACTTCTTTTGAAACTTTGACCACAGTGATTTGTTGTTTGATTTTCAAAGATGCCACATACTCGCTTTCATTGTCAGTTCCATATTCGTCCTAAACTTGTTCTGAAACGAAGCAAAATGATCATTATGTCTTGAATTTGTGAATTATAGGTTGACCGTGCCAAATATGAACAACTGGAGATGGATGTTTTGTCACTTGGTACTGACAACCAGAAGCTGCAGAAAGCTCTGGAGTCTTCGCTAAAGAAGATGGACGACGTTGAACAAGAGAATCAGGCCTTGGAGACTGAGAACCAGAAGCTTCAAAAGACTGTGGAGACATATAAGGTGTCCACCAGAAAGCTCAATGATCTGGAGCGAGAGAACACCGACTTGGAAGCCAACAATCATAAACTAGATAGGGAGAGATCCTCCATGGACAAGGAAGTTGCCCGATTAAGACAGGCGGTCGAGGTAGGAATCGTAGAATATTCTTATCCATGATATCCTTGAACTCAAAGGTTTTGTGAAGTTTGGAAATTCTACCAACCACGTTCGATTCCTTTTCAAAACATTATATTGCAGGATTGCAATATACACCCCGGTACTTAGTAGCGATAATAAATTATAAAAGCTTAATTAGCACTCAAGAATTATAGTGGAAGCAGTGCTGATCAACACATATACAAAATACCTCATTTTTCTGATCATACATGACTTATGAATTCAAGGGATTCTGATAGATCTGTGTAGGTCATTCTGTAATATTTTCCCAGCTTAAAGACTCTGCAATCGATGAGATCAGCTCTAAGGTATTGTCTTTGGAGAGGGAGAACAAAAGACTGACAAAGGAGGTGGACAGCTTTGGATTTTCCGTGAACAGAGTTAGCGATGTGGAGAAGGAGAACCGAGATCTGGTGCAGCAATCGGCCATTGACAAGAAAACTCTGGCAACTCTGCGTGAGGTGCGTTCACTTTGTTTGTTTTGCCATTTCATCTCTTATCTTACTATGCGGTATTTTCACTGGCATTAACACTCTCTTATCGCTGATGTGTCTAATATTTGTTTTTACATAGGATCTTGTGAATGAGAAAATAAAAACCCAGCAACTGTCAAATGAATTGGGTAAGCTGACCTCTGAACTTCAGAAAATTGGACTAAACAAGGAAAAGATAATGGCAGCAGAGCAGGCGCAAGATGAAGAGTAAGTTTAGTTAACCTTGAGGATGAGTCAACCATATATGATCAATCGAATGCAACTTTTACAAAAGCACATAGTTGAATTTACTGATTCTGATGATTAAATGGACAGAACAAAGATAATATGAATAGCAAAATTCAATATAAAAACGTGTAAGCAGTTTCCTCGGCATAATAACGTTTCACCATTTATTTATCTGGGTTTAGAAAATTGCCATATGTGTGAATTAGAAAGTATGAATATGTAAATTTAAAAGTAATTTAATATATATATATATATATATAAAATAGAATGTTGCTTTGTTTCATTATCCATTGATGATTATTCCAAATATTATATAAATTTATGTTTAATATTTCAATTACATTAATTATACATTTAAGTGACAAGTAAGTGGTACAAATTTAAGCAAATGGATTCCTTAATTATTGATAATATCCGAAATTTATGTGCCATTCAAATGCCATTTTCGTATTGATCTTTGATGGCATACGATTCCAATGACGTGTGTTTCAAAATGTGACCTTCAACTGTTTCCAAATTTGAATACATAGTAGGTACAAAGCGCTTGAAAGCATGATCGAGGAAGCTCTCAAGAAGAGCCTGGAACTGAAAGAAGAAAAGATCCAGGGCCTGGAGAGCCGACTTCAAGAATCGGCTAATCGGAATGGGGAGCTTCGCGAGGAATTACGTTGCATCAAGCGTCAGCATGAAGCCCTGAAGCAGAGGCACGAAGAGGAAGTGCGCAGCAATACATCATCACCAGTAAGGTAGGTTTTATTCAGGACAACTTCCCTGGCAAAGTACTGGAAAATTAGGTTTTAATGGTATGATGACTTGAAAATTCATTCTTTGGATTTTTGGGCATTATGAGATAGAATGACATGGATCTTACTGAATGAACCAAGCATGATCTTTCAGTGATCATGAACCAAGCTTACTTTTTGAATGATGACCATGGATAATATGGAAAAAGACATCTAAATATAATTTTAGATTTATTTATCTCTAGATTACTGTGCATAAAAGTTTTATTGGAATAAATAACTAAATGAAAGAATTATTCATCCACATTGCAAGATAACATTATATTATTATTTTAGGTTAATGTCTTATAACTGTACTATAACATATTTATTTTTGGGAAATGTTTTAATTGCTATAAAAACGCAACTAAAGTAACTTTGAAATTAATACTGTCTGAACAAATGCAGTACAAATGTTGTACACGTACAATTGTTCCTTTATTGGATGGCCCACTCAAGTCTTAACATACTTGCTTGTTCCCAGAACTGAAGACATCGAGGTCCAAGTGTCAAAATACACGAAGCAGCTTGCGAGTTTGAAAGAGCAGCTGGGAGAAGCTGAGAAAGCGGTAAGTTGTATGTCACTCGATGTTCCCTGCCCGGGTTTATTTTTTGTTTGCCCCATAGAGGCCTTGTTTCAGTTTGCCTTGTTTTGCATTGGGAGAAGTGAGTGGCATTTTATTCCCAATCCCATACTAGCTTGCATGAAAGTTTTTTCTTCATTTTTCCCCCTGGGGTTTTAGAACTCTTCCATTGTAGTGGAAACCCGTAACCTGAAGTCCCAGCTTAATAGCGCTCGAGAGCAAGTATCCGCCCTCCACTCTCAGGTCACCAGCCAACAATACCAGGCCACCTCACTAACAGAGCAAAATTCGGTGCTGCAATCGCAGACGGCAAGACTGCAGGTGGAAGCCAGCACGTTGCAATCTCAGAATGCTCTGCTCACTTCACAAAACACATCGCTGCAGGCGCAGAACTCTTCACTGGAGGCTGGAAAAGAACGGGTGAGAAAAACTAGTTTCTATTAATGTTCTTAAATAATTTCAACTCCACATCCCTTTACCTTACTTCAGATATATTCTGGATTGACCTAACAAAACTAAAAAATATATGTGTCGAAATAAATGATGATTTTTGCAATATTAAGACATATTCTTATGAGAAATGCAAATAATATGACAAAGGAATGAAACTAAAACTAAAAATTGTTTTAGAAATTAGAATGATTTTTTGAGATTTTGAGCTTGTTTTGATTCATTTAGCTTATTCGTCGCCAAGAGGAGATGCAAACTGCACAGGAATCTCTGGTTTCGGACCATGAAGCCTTGCAAAAGCTCCATGAACAGCTTTCGGTGGATTATGATAATCTCCTGAATGAGCTTGGCTCTATGAAAACTGCACAGAAGAATCTTAAGACTGAGTACAAGGTGGTATTGGACAAAAACCATATCTTATTGGCCAAGCAGGAGGAAGTGGCACAGATGAGACGGTCCCTAGAAGAAGAAAAGGAATTGCTCAAGTCAGACACCAAGTCCCTAAGCAATTTGCGAGCTGAGCATTCAAGGCTTAAGGTAGAACTTTGAAGATAGCTTGCCCGTCAATTCTTTGATATAAATTATTCTGACGATTTTTGATTTTTTTCCAGGACGACTTTCGTTTGCTCCACACTAACAACGAGCATTTGAAGATGGAGTACAAGAGCTTGCAGACGGAGTACAAGGCGCTGAAGACTGAGTACAACACCACCCAACTGAAGAACATGGAACTGAAAGGGGAACTTGCTGAGAGCACGGACCAGGTGAATTCACTGGATGTAGAAGTCAGCAAATTGTCCTCAAAATGCGAGGTAGGCGACTGCGCTGTAGTCCTTAAAAAATTAAAACATTCCAACAAGATAGGTATTTTATGGAATAAATTTATCGATAACATTTATGTGATGATTCCTGTTGCATTTAATTTTTTTAAAAACTTATCAAATATTGTAACAAAAAAATTGTAAGCTTTTGTTCAGTTTTGATTTTGATTGTTTCAATTTTTGTACTTATTTTTATCATGTGAAGAAAGCAGAATAATATCAACAGAAAAAATGTTTTCATCTTGACCAAAACTTAAGCTATGGATGTGTTCTTCATAAGACTAAGTATTCCCGACTTCTATCCAAAAAAGAAGTCAGGAATAGCTGCAAAACTGTATAGGGACAAAAGGATGTTTTTTAATATGCTGTAGTACTAATAGGAATTTCCTAACGTATATGGGAACTCTGGGACCATTTGTGCATCACACATTAAAGACTTTGTTTGTTTTCAGATGCTTTCTAACGTTAACATGACGCTCAACGAGGAACGCCGCTCTCTGATGAGCCAGGTTTCATGCCTACTCACGCAGTATCATGAGATCCTAACTCAGGCACTGGAGGATAAGGAGCATTTTCATGAAAAGGAAAAGAATAACATGTGAGTGCTTGGTTTACGTAATAGGATTACCACTGGCATGGGTGTCAATCTGAGAGGTAATTACTACACCAGTGTTTAAGGAGCTGACTGATACGAGTGATACTTTCCATAATTGTATGCCGAAATGTGCGGCATTAGTTATATAATGATAAAGCTCCATATTGCAGCTTTTCTCAAATTTCTCTACAATCCCCTATTCAGTGTAGGGTGGTACGTGCTTTTCATTTTTGCATTGAAACATTGTGGAGGGGAAGTCTCAGAAAGTTGATAAGTGAAGGCACTAATGAAACCGCCTGTTTTTTAATTAGGGACAAGGTGAATCAGTTGGAAAGACAGAAGGCACAGTTAGAAGCCAAAATCATTGAGCAGTTCATGCGCATGGATAATTACTCCCCAAAAAAGTAAGTTTATTATTCTTGTTTCAATTTGAAAGTCAAAAGATAATGGCATGAATCTGGCGACCAGAGCACAGAGAATGTGATCCTATAAAAAAAAGAATGTGGGGTTTTAACTGGAAAGCCTACAGTATAATCATGCAACGTTTTCAAACATTGATCTGGTGTATTAACGAAAAACTAATATTTTGGGGCGGTTTTGTTTTGCCATGCTTACACTTGAAGATATTTGGGATGCACACCGTAAGTTCCTATTAATGCGTGGCATTTGCTGCTGAGAAACTGCCAAGTTTTGAGTTGTGAATGGGTGGTATGTTCCATCCAATTTTTTTCTTAAACTTATGTCTCTGTAAATATTTTCCAAACTAGGAAGGGCTTTGGTGCTAATCTTGTGAGGAAGGTGAGAAGAGCTGGCTCTGAACTCATCAACAAGGTACCTCGGGTAGGGCAAAGTTTTCGACATCAAGTGAATCATTAAAGGATGTTTTCCAAATAAACAAATGCGGCATTTTCTTAATTATTATATTGAATTGAAAGTCAACATGCTTTGGAAATAATCTTTCCTAAATGACGTTTTGTAAAGTAAATTGAATTTTCTAATTCTCCTGTTAGTTTTTTTTTAAAAAAAAGATTACTTCTCGTCTGAATTCTGTAGAATTTACAGAATTCGTTTCGTTGAACGATTGCTTTGAAACTAATTACAGACCCGGAGCAAAGATGGCGAGAAGGATCGTAAGAGTGGCGAGAATGGTGAAGTTCCCGACAATCAAGACAACTCCTCGTTGGGGTCAGGTTCTTTAGGTCAGGAGTCGCCTGACAGTAGCAGCGACGTCACCCCAAGGAAGATTTCGCAAGGTCAGTAAACATGCATTTGACTTACATATACTGTATATTCTTTATCTGTTTTTAAGGATGTAGATGGAATGCAAAATCTTTTAAATTTTAACAGGTGATGTGAAGGAAATTTCTAACGGAGAAGCCAGTGAAATCAGTGACGCCTTTGAGCGGCGCAACTCGATGCGTCGTTCTCGCCAGGTTAAGTCCAATTCGGTGTTCTATGCCAAAATACCGGACAATCAAAGCCCAGTTGCTAGAGGTAGGATGGTTTCAACTTTAGTGAGACTCCTGGATTGACTGTGCTGACAGCGTCTTACTTTTTGTAATAGGAAGCGTTTCAAGTGACGATGCAGTGAGTCTGCAAGCAGAACTACTGTCACAGGGTGGTGGTAGCCACTATGGGGATGTGGAATCTGGAACTGAATTAGGGCATTTGCCTAACAAGAGTAAGTGCTATTGGAAATACAGTATCTTCTCAGTTCAGTATTGTAAATCTGCCAATTGGGATTATGGCAGGACATGGGTGCCAAGAGTTGATTAATACCTAAGAACACTATAATATAGGGTCTAATCTTTTTGAGTTTACAATTCAGTTAAAAAAATGAACTTTTATCAAGGCCGTTTTTGTTAATTCTGTAGCTTTTGGTCGTTTTCAAGAAGTTAGAGCAATTCCTGCTTTTTTCAACTCTTGTTTCTTTTTCTACAGATAAATTGCCCAATAAAGATGAGTTGAGCTCGAGCAAACTTAGTTTAGGGACTCCAGGGAGTCGTCGAGCTGGTAAGACTTTTTGAATGTCCTGTTTGTACTTTACTAATGAATCGCATAACTTTAATATGTTTTTTTAATTTCAAGTTTACTATAATGATGAGCACGAAAACCCCACGCGGGATACTGGGTCTGCAGGAGAGTCTCCACTACGACGCTCGCCCTCAGTCGGACCCAAGCTCGTTCGCCATCCTGATCGATCTAGCATTCATGGAGGCAATAGTGTGTCAAATATGCTTTCACAGGTAAACATTATTTCTCATTTCACAACCTCATTTAACATAGATTATCAGCATTGAAAAGTTGATACAGATGCTTTGAGGGGAATTGGTTTGAATTGGTCTTTGGCACGAGATGTTTGAATTACAACCCCTTCACATTTAAGGGTTACCACTGACAAGTGTCACTTTCTGCTCCAGGGTTTGCAGAGCCGTTCCATGCGCAATACTTCTTCTGAGTACATCATCTCTTCTGCCTCCTCCTCGCCACTCATGAACCACCGCGTGGCGGCTGCTGATGCCTCCACACCCCGTGACTGGGGCCGGGACCAATATGTCAGCATGATGGAGCTCTCCCGTGGTTCACCCACTGGCTCCCTGACTGGGCGGCGAGAGGCCTCACTGTCCACAATCCGGACAGCTAGCCCTAGTCCAAGGCAGCTGCCCCTGGCCCATGAAGAGCCGGATTCCAACGCCAATGGGTTGACCAATGGCCACTCTCGCTCCCCTTCAGCCTGTACCTCCCCTGAGCTTTCTCCCTCCCACCGCCCCCAACCCAGACTCCTCTCCAATGGGCAGCTAGAGTCCACAGCCAGCATACGCTCAAAGAGCAGCCCAGTGACCACCGTTGCCCCCAAGATCGAGCCCACTCTGGAGACGCCTGCGGTCACCAATGGCACACAACCCCCTGGTGACGGAACCCGAACGGTGGACAACTCCATTTGGTACGAGTATGGATGTGTCTGAAGGTGCTGCCATCGCAATGCTCCTGAAACTGTTCTGTTTATCACCGCAACATTCTCTGTGCCGTGTTCTGATTGGTTGGATTGCTTTCCGGCAGCTGATGGTTTTCATTTTTATGATTTTCATGGCGAGGTGGCCTGACGAAGATGCTTGTCTTCCATTTTACGTTCATCCCATCTTTTTGTACAGTTTTTTCTTCACTACTTAATTGGTTTTGCGCGCATTTTGGAAGGTTTTTCTTCGACTCCACATGATCCCTTGATGCAAAAAAATGTTGATGTCTGCTGGAGAACCAAATTTATTCAGAACTTGTGAGAATGGGATTTGGAATTAAGCAATGGCTGCCCTATTGTAAAATAGTTGGCTGCAGGCATTGAATCTGGTTTTGAACCCTGAATTTTCAATACAGTGATCGAAGCAGCAGGTGTAGACATCACCAAGTTCAGTACTTTTATATGGTGAATTGCTTCACGCTTGAAATATCTCCAGGGAAAATGCATAAATCTTCACAGAAGAATGAGATTTTTACCGTAAAGATAATCCATTGTGGACGTTCAGGGACTGTCCATTAAGTATGTAATGCTATAAAAGGAGTTCCGAAACATTCAGCAGTGTTTGAACTGGCATCCAAAACTGAAATTAATTTCATACACACCTAGGACCCTTCCTTGCAATTTTAGCAGATTTTTTACCTTCATTCTCCAGCGCTTGTTCCAATGCAATGTAATTAATGAGTGACATACTTAATGGATGATCCCTAATCGATAGCTTGATTTGCCTATGATGCCAATCTTGAAGTTAAGGTCACCACATGCAATCTTCCATTCCACCGTTTTGAAGGTCTTTGACAAACTTACATGTAACTACTGCCATCGCAACAACAGGGTGTTAGATTTCTGGGTTTTCAGCCTTAAACTATCTTGACCTTTTTTTAAGGGAATGATAAAGTGAAATTATAAAAGTTAAGGACAAATTTTAGAACACTAAGGAAGGCATCTTTCATAATTCTTGTATGAGGAAGGACAATTAAGTTTTGAACACATGTAAGTCAATAATTTTGAAAATTACTATGGACAAATTTGAATTTTGATAACTTTTCATGGCCTTGAAGAAATCAAAAATAAATAAGTCTAACGTGAGTTTCATCATATTCTTAGTTTAGTACAAATTTCAATTTTTATTGCACGCACACACCATGTGAAAATGCTGTTGCTTTAAGTTTTCTTGAATTTGTCCATTAATTTGGGGTCGTTTTCCTGGAAGTAAGATTTAATCATTCCATTTTTTCTTAAGCTTCGGCACAATTTGGTTCCGATTCAAGAGATACGTTTTTTGCCTTGCTGATGCCACATTGCCGGCTTTTTGCCACAATGCTTCCCTCTATGCTCGTTTTGATGTACATTTTTGGGGACAATTAGCTTACAGAAGACTACCCCTCGCTTCATGTAGCTCCTCTGTCATTCCGGCGGCTGGCCACCAGCCTCAACTTTGTGGGAAAATAGCGGTATCCAGTATGAAACAGTCTAGTCATAAGTTCAACCCTTTAACTGGACTTAACTACCAAAAAAATGTGCACAAATGTTGATGGGTCTGATTTGCCCCGGCTTCCGTCGTCAGCCTCTTTGCGTGGTAATTATGCAGCTCTAAGCTTCTCGTGCCGCTATGTCCTGTCTTTGCAATGGCTACAAACATGTCTATGGATTGTCGTTGGGATCTTCACTGTAATGCTATAGTGTTTGTGTATCAAATTCTGTGCACAATGTCCCTTTTGAAATAATGGCAATTTCAACCAACAAATGTAGCTGTATGACGAAATTTCTTTGAACCTCCAGCTATTAACGTTTTGTTGGAACATACAAGAATTTTGATGTTTATATCGAATACAGTATAATAGGCCTGGCTTACGAGTATTGAAACATCAAATTACAGAAAATGTTGATCTGGGTGGGGGAGAGAAATATTGAAACATTTGTAATTGAACAGTGGATTCAAAAGAATTCCGTGTACGACGAACTAAAAAGATACATTGCCATTTTTTGATTTGTCATTTTCTTGGTTAAAAAACAAAAAAAAAAAACGAGTAGTTCTGAACCTTTAAGCCTGGTTTGAAATCCACTTTCACTCAAAAGATCCCAACTGGTAATCCATACACCTGCTGGCCAAAAAAACCGTGGGCTAAATGTGCTCACGCCAAATCCCATTTGTTCAGCTCACTGTAAGGGCTTTTTGTATATATTTTCAGTTCATTGCATCATTTTTTTTTTAAAAAGGGCAAAACTTGGTTTAGCTCAGGATAAGCGGCATATGCCACTTGCCAGGCACCTAGCTTGCCTCACCATGGTCACCAGTGAATCTTTCGTTTTATTTTTTAGCTTGATTTTTGGGCAGGCGTATCAAGTACGTGCCGTTTCAAGCCGCCGAAGTCCGAGCAAGCATGTGACAGGAGGTAGGCCCAGTGAATAGTGTTAATTTATTCCGGCTATTTAATTGGACTCTAACGTGCGATGCTATTCCATTCATAACTGTAGTAATAAACGAATAATGACTGTTTTTCCTCTCATTGGCTGTGATTTTTAGCCCTTAGATAAGTCCTTAGACCCAAACCTTTGTAGAAAATCGGTTTTTGTTCAGCAAGTTGTTTTGTGGGAAATTTTGGTAAGTATTACCTGTCCTTGGTCATTTCCAATTTTAAATAATAACTGCAAGGGGGAAATAAAACGAAAAGACATTCAGCTCAAAATATGCAATCTTAATGAGTCTTCTTGGAAAATAAAGGAAGTAAAACTCCCGCTTAACCATACACTCCATAAGATTTTTTTCAAGGTGATTATGGCGGAAAAATTACTGGTTAACTTTGTGTAGCTTTTACCAATTTGAGAGGCATTAAGTGCAGTTTAACTATTTAAAACGGACAAATTTATTAAGAAACAAAATTAGAAATTTCTGAATTATTTTTTCTAAAAGCAGAATGATTTACAAGTGGTCCAGCAGGAGATAGAAAACAAAACTGATTTAAAGAATTTAGACTAAAGATTTTTACTTGTGCAAAAAGAAAAAAAAACTGAATTATTCTAATGTAAGTGTTAGTCATACTCTTGTCAAAAGAATTTTGTGTAAGTTTTTTTCAACTTTATCGTCTTTAGGTTTTAGAATCCCTGCATAAACAAATTTGAATCAAAACTTCCACTGATTCAGGACTTTAATCAAAAGTGCAAATAAAGATATGCATTTAGTTTCAACAAATAGCAGTTTAACAAGACCATGGCAGGCAGCGCCGCCTCACATGTGTAACATGAGTGCACAAATAAGTTAATTACCACATACATGTACCTTCCCAGGGGGAAATAAGACAGCAGAGTTGGTAATGTGGACTACCGTAACAACAAAACTGCTTAGTCAAATTGTCTCTCGTTTCTAAAAAGTCGTGAATTGT